>KK902229.1:14984-56534 GCA_000696445.1 Aquilaria agallochum | reverse complement strand
ATGAAAATTTTCAAACATCCGGTTTACCCCGTTTCACTTGGATCCTGGAGGGTTTCGGTTAAATTCCGCTACGCTGTTTGGCTCCCGAAACCCAACAAAGAGCCCATTGGGTCACACAGCTAAAGCCAATTAGATTATTTGAGTGCATGGGCAGAATTGTTTGGTTTTTGGCTTCAAGATAATTTTGTATTAATAATTGGCCCAAAGGTTAAGCCACTATGTAGCCTAAAATTAGGCCTAATTGGATTAGGGTTTTGAAACCTATTAGGCTTGGGAGTTAAGCCTTACTAGATATATATCATATAGTAAGGATTTCGATAACCTCCCTAAGGATGAAATCAGAGGGGTTCTGAAAAGTTCCAGCAACACTCTCCACTTGCTTTTCCTTGGAGGACGTAAGCTAATACTGTGGGCGTAAGATGAACGCACCTGCCAAAATGTGGTGGAGGCGTGGTGATTCGAGTCATTCGTGTGTGTTACACCTTCACAAAATGAGAAAATTACAGCATAAAGACCTAAACTTATATGCTTTAATTTTCACCATAGTGTATGATTTGTGAAGTGTAAAGTATTCAATATACACTCCCTTCAGTGGCAAAAACAATGATAGCTTGGTCTTTAAGAAAGCATTGGCACATCGCCTAATTTTCAAGTAACCCAAGGACTAAATTGTAAGGTTACAAAAGTTGGGTACTCAGTTGTAGAAATTTCTAAAGATGGCTATGGAAAGGACATGGATGGAATTATGAAGAAAGGACATGGGTGGAATTATGGATACTGTTGGGGACTAAAGTGCTTAAGAAGGCAAAGTTGATCATTTATGGCATAATGCCAACTAAGGATCCAAGTGTCCACTTTTTTGTCTAAAAGCTATAGTAACCTTTGAAAAGATTCAAGGTGGTCAAAAACATCATTTTCCTACCCAAAATAGCTGGATATAGTCTGTCCAAGTGTTGGCCAAAGTTTCAAAAATTTGCATATATGCCACTAAGGTCAAAATGATGCATAAATGAAGAAAAAACTTCATTTTCTTGCCATTTCCTCTAAATTTTGGCCCCCAACAGCCAAGGGTTCTTCCTTAACCTTTTCCACCATCCTACATAGCCTCCATACCTTAAGAAATCAAGAGGAAGCAAGAGAAAGCAAAGAAGACATCAAAGAGTGCAAGAAAACCTATTTTCGATTTTATTAAGGTTCATCAAATTTCCAGTAAACGGTAAGGGTTTTCTAAAGTTTCTTGGATTGTGTACTATATTTCCAAACATCCATGAAGCTAAGACCATGCTTGGAAGAGAGCAAAAAGCTCAAGGAACCAAGTATGGGTTAAATGGAAAGAAGCATGGCAAGGTTTTGGCCTTATTGTTACCATGCTAAAGATGGCAGCAAGAAATAAGGGTTTCTAGAGCCCAAGTTAGTACTAACTAAGATCTAAAAGACTCATAAGACCAATCAAAAGCTTGAGGAGGGCTGCCATAGTGATCTTATTGTGATATGTTATTGTTTTCTTGAATGTTTATGACTAACCCTAATGTTGTTGTTGCTGACACATTTCAGTTGTTGTGATGATATGTTTATTGATGCATATGATTGCCATATTTGTATGTGTGTGTTGTTTTTGTGTGTTTTCATGTCTTTGGATTTCATTTGGTACATTGCTATGGAATACTTTACATTGAAAGCCCTTACTAAGTTCTTTACAAAGAGCTTACTCCCCTTTCTGTCCATTTTCAAGAACACCTGAAAAAGAACATTCAAACTAATCGTTCTAGTTTGAGTCTTTTTGCAAAATTTCACGTACATGAACTTTAATATGTCTAGTATTAAACTAGAGTATTTCATGATTGTTAGAGCATATTTGCTAATTTTAGTGCTGGTACTTTCTGCCTTACGCAGCAGCTGTCTTTTGAAGTTTTTGGTGGTCAATGTGGTTGTAAGGCTCTCCAATAAGCTAGTGTACATACCCAACTAAGCTAGGATATATGCATGATGCATATATGCACGTAAATACTCTATGGATGGTGTATGGATGATATATGAAGCAATAAAGTGATGTTTAAGGTTGAACGTTCAATTTTGTCCATTTTGCAACTCATTAGCTGTTCCAAAGAAAATTATGTTTAATGTTTATAGAATGCCACTAAATGTAGGGGAATGAATTTCCTAAGTGTTTAAGACATGTAATAACCTGGCCATGTTGGTTTGGACCTGGAAATGAAGTGTATGAATCTTATAAAATTTTGTATGGGCAAAATGGTCATAAAGTGACTAGAATTTTCACTTTGCACTTAAAGTTCCATAACTCCCTGTGTAGAAGGAATATTGGTATGAAATTTTGACCACACCTAGAGCACATATATAGGTTTAACTGGAATTTGGAATTTCTAAATTTGGTACTCTATACCCAAACATATGACATTCCAAAGTTGGCTAGGTCACTGTTCATTTGGTCAGAATTAGGTAACCAACTTAAAAAATCCGTAACTTGGTCCATAGGTGGGTTGTTGATGTAAAAAAAAATTTATAGGTTTTCTTTAAGTCTCTACTTGGTAATGGAATAAAGAAAGCATGGGGTTGCATGGCTATAATGATACATTTTATTAGTAGAAGTTACTGGTGCAGTGGTTGGTCACTAGAACTTAACAAGATTGCCTAATGTGTGGAAGCCAAAACTAATAATTGTACTAGTGTTTTCCTTCTTAACTGCCATAGTGTGCATAAATGTAAACATGTGTGTTATGGTTTGACCAACATACATATATTTGCATAAAGACCAAGAGGGCCACTTGGGTAATATAGTGAGCATTGTTCTGATGGCCTATAGAACATGCATAGCTCCTGGGAGATTGACACATTAAATATTGTCACTGTATTTAAGCTCTCAGAGTGGTAATAATGTGGACACCGTAGAGAGCTTGAACACATAAACTATTCAAGTTTGTGATTCAACTCAACAGTTGGCTAAAAGATTTATGTGACTAGGTATAAAATTTTGAACACCCAATTTGCTCCATTTCACTTGGATCCCATATGGTTTTGGTTCATTTTGCTGCCCTTGTTTGACTCTTAAAACCCAACAATTTGGGCCTTAGCTTGTCTGAGGATTTACATTTCATATAAGCCTCATAGCCTCAAATCTTCAGAAAAGACAAACTGGGACACCTCCCACTCAATATCTCACATGGCATCTTTTGAACCGATTTAGATGAACTTAAGTTAGTGTAAAAGTAGTTGTATCTAGAGCATGCCCCCAGAAGGAGTTTGGGAGATCAACTTGACTCTTCATAAATTGAAGCATGTCTAATAGAGTTCAATTTCTCCTTTTGGATACACCATTCCATTGGCATGTACTAGGTAGAGGGAGCTGTGATACTATATCACACTGTTTTAGATAGTCAAGGAATTCTTAATCTAAGTATTCTTCATGTCGAACTGATTAAAGTATTCTTATACTCTTCCCACATTGATTATGTACTTCATCATTGAATTTTTTGAACTTTTCAAAGGTTTATAATTTGTGTTTCATTATATACAAATACCCATATCTACTAAAATTATCAGTAAAAGTAATGAAGTATTGTATGCCTTCTCTAATATGTGTAGACATAGGCCTACATACATCACTATGTATGAGTCCTAGTAAGTCATTAGCTCTTTCACTTTGCCCAATGAAAAGAGTTTTGGTCATCTTTCCCAACAAACATGATTCACATGTCTCATAAGATAAAAAATCAAATAAGTCCAAAAGTCCATCTTTGTGGAGCTTGGATATACGGGTCCCATTTATATGGCCCAAATGACAATGCTAGAGATAGGTCGAGTTTCAATCATTCAATCTGACCTTCTTGGTATTCATATTATAGATTGAATTTTTGAGTTCTAGAACAAACAAACCACTGCTAAGTCAAGCAATACCATAAAAGATTTCATTCAAATAAATAGAACAACACTTATTTTTTATTATAAATGACATGCCTTTCTTGTCTAAGAAAAAAATAGAAATCAAATTTCCACTAATAGTAGGTAGACAATATTAGTTGTCTAATTCTAAAATGAATAGACTAGGCAAAGGGAGAACATAAGTCCCTGCGGCTAAGGCAGCAGCTTTTGCTCAACTTCCCATTCTCCACTTCCTACTCATAAGTCCACTTTATCTCGAGCCAATCACCTACTCCTATTTAGATTCTACACTTTTGCACAAATGTGAGATTCATATCCAGTATCCAATACCCAAGTTGAGGAAGTAGAAAAATTAGCCTCCATAAAAAAAATACTAGAAGCGGAAGTCTTACATCCCTTCTCCATCTCGAGTTCTTCAAGATAAAGCTTGTAGTTCCACTTCCAATGTCCAGGTTTCTTACAATGAAAGTGCTCCCCTTCATTAGCCACAACATCGGATGGTTTCAGTGCACCCAAAGAAGAATTAGCATTGAACTTTCCTTTAGCTTTTATCTTCTTCTTGTTGGCCTTTCCTTTTCCTTTTCCCTTTCCCTTCCGAACCATCACAATGGGCTTAGCCTTCTTAAGGTTTTGTTCAACAGTTCTCAACATGTTGAGCAATTTAGGGTAGGAGTTGTTGAGATCATTGATCTTGTAGTTCATGATAAACTAACTGCAGCTTTCCAACAATGATTGCAGGACTACATCAATTGGTAACTCATTTTTAGGAGAAAATCCTAAACTCTCAAGATTCTCAATGTACCCAACCATCTTGCGCACGTAAGGACCAACAGGGACTTCTCTAAAACATTTTGCATTAAAACAATGCTTTAGAGATCTAAAACCTTTCATGTTGAGTTTGCTCTTGAATAAGCATTTTGAGATGTTCAATTATATTGAATACCCTCATATTCTTATGTTGCTTCTAAAGCTCAGATTCCATAGTTATTAGCATAAGACAAGTAACATCTAAAACATCATCAGAATGCTTCTTGTAGGCATCCTTTTTAGCTCTTGGAGCATTTATAGTAGTTTGATTCATAACGGGCTGCTCTAGGACATCAACATTTCTCTTTTACTTGATGACTATCCTCAAATTTTGGTACCATTTGAGAAAGTTGGTCTCATTCAGTTATTCCTTCTAAAGAATCAATTGTAATGAAAGTGAATGTGTTTTGTGCCTAGGTAATCTATAATAGTAAATATGCCATGTAAGAGCCATATATTTTAATTCATTTAATAAGGACTCTTATTTAATGACGCTCTCACTATTTTACTGGTGTGTTCATAATTCACAACAAACCTTTCCCATTACACTAGTAAACAGTATGGATGCATCAAATCTCTCTATACTAAAAAAATATATGAACTCACAGGCAAGTGCTCTTCTCCTCAAACTATAGTAGTGGTAGGTACCAAGATTATTTTTTCCCTAGGAATAGAGGTTGTCTACCGCACTCAAATTATCCTTATTATCTAATCAGCAAATCAAGGAAGAATTGTTTAACTAATTACAATGAATTAACTAAACCAAACTAATGCAATAAAACAAACTACTATCTACTGGCTAGTAGGTGAAAACAATTAAAACAATCAATGATTAGAAAGCTCATACTTAGAATCAAATCCCCTAGAACTTCCCTTGTGTTGCTTTTCCTCTGGTTTAACATGATTATGATTAATTTGGATTGTTGAACCAAACATAGATTAGGTCCCTATTATTCGCATTACACTAACCCTATTCTTAAGTCACCGATAAGGTGTATAGGCCTACCATACTTCCTAAGAATGCATTACAAGTCCTACGACCTACTACTAGATTTCATCATAATCCAAAGGAATTATATCTCACCTATTACTTATGGTTATGATAATATCCCTTTTATCCAACAATGATCAACAAAAAATGTACTGGATACTACCTGATGTTTGTTCATCATCCTACATTGAATTAATAGGCTAGCTACTATTAATCGACGTAGTAAAGCACATTGGATAAATCACAAGAAAATCACATAATCATATTAAACCTGAAATAATCACAATCACAAAATCATCTTAAGGTTCATCTACTCTAAGCATGAGCAAGAAACGTTTAGCTTATAGTATCATAAAATAAACACTAAAGGATCAAAAGAAAACTATGAAAACAATGATCCATGACTGAATTTCTTCTTCATCTTCAAGAAATCTTCAATATGGTGCTCACAAAATGAAGTTGATCATCAAAATTGTCTCTGGCAGCCTTCTTCTATGAAGAACACTTTTTCTTCTCTGTTAATCTTTGCTACCCTTTTTGTTATCCTTTCTCCTCTGAATTAAGTTGAGAAATCCTAAGATTTAGGCAAACATTGGTTGGTACACACCCATGTAACAAGCCATGCTACCCCTATAGAACTTAAAATCTCGCTTATTGCAACACAGTTTGGAACATGGATGTGTACAAGGGTGTGTAAGCTCCGAAAGTTCACCAAAACTTGCAATTCAACTTCAAAACTTCACTAAAGTCCTTCCTAACTCACATGAAGCCGAAATATGGCTTGAAAAGAAAATATGAACCAATTAACCACCAAGAACACAACATAAGACAAGTAAATACAAGGCAAAATCTTATAGAAAATATAACTAAATATGAGCTTATCAAAATTTTATTCCACACTTAAACTTTTCTTGCCCTCAAGCAAAACTCAACAAGAAAAGTCTAAAATTTCTTAAAACCTTAAAAACAATTAAAACGTAGAATCATTTCCTTGAACAAAGAGATATAGATAGAATTGAAACTCTAATTATCTTGAGAAATTAACAAGACTGCCAAGCATGCAACTCCTTTTATCTAGCACTTCCAAAACAAAATAATTTTAATGGTAACAATTCACTCTCAAGCTAGCAACTCATATGTCTTGAAATCAAAAGAAATACTATCAAATTTTCATGCAAGAAAGCACAAACCACACTAAGCCATAGCTCACTATGCACAACCATTCAAACCACAAACCATGGATTGGGTGATTAATTGACTTTTCAATATCTTTTCTTTCTATCCTTTTCTTCTAAAAAAATTCTTGTGATTTGTCAAAAATGTTTGTATCAAGTGTACACTATAGGAGCTCTGTTTATACCCAAGCTAAATCTCAAAACAATCCAAGATGATCTTTGTTCACATTCATACTTTTAGCAGCTTTTTGAGCTATGATCAACTCTTGCCTTAGGATAAGGCCCCAACCTACTTCAACACTAAAAATAGTGAAGTAGCATACTTTCAAACTTACTTTACTTTATGTTATTAACAATCAACCAAAAATCCATCAACCAAACTTTCCATCAATCCAACATAGAAACTCAAAACTTAGCATGCTTTAAACAGTGCAATAAACACAAAAACTTGACACAAAAATAGCTTCTTGTGACCATCTTTCACTAGCTTTAATAAATCATAGAAACAGTTTAAAAATAGATTAGGCACTATAAGTGAAAGATTTAGAATCACTCACTTGGTCTTGCAATTAAGAATTCTTGACGTTAAATTAGCAATCACAATTTAATAAGCATGTGCTCAGTAAAATGATTTAAAACAAATAAGCTCCAAAAATTTAACAATTTTCAGAAAAATTCACTAAAAAGATAAATTCAAGAATAATCATAATAAATAAAGGGTGATAATAAAATCCACTCCTCCACACTTAAATTGTGCATTTCCCTCAATGTACTAGCATGGAAAAAAAAGTTAAAAAAAAGAAATGTTAGAAAATGATACTACCTTTGAGAAGAGAAAATTCTGTTACTTGTCTTGCAAGTTGTTGTTCCAAAAAGTAGTTTCCACAAAGAGTGTTGAATCAGGCTCCCAATAAAAAATTTGAAGGCTTCCAGAAAAAAAAAAGAAAAAGATAATCAATTACAAAT
Source organism: Aquilaria agallochum (assembly GCA_000696445.1). Lineage (NCBI taxonomy): Eukaryota > Viridiplantae > Streptophyta > Magnoliopsida > Malvales > Thymelaeaceae > Aquilaria > Aquilaria agallochum. The sequence continues at coordinate 48,698 of KK902229.1, read as the reverse complement.
ATAGTGAAAGAAACATAAGCAGATAGGAAAAAAATGAAATAGTTTGAAAACTAAACACAGGAGCAATCGATGCTCCAAGAAAAATATAGGTATCTAATAAACATAACATGGAAGTAAGTCCGTGATAACAAAGAAAATGGATAATGTCATGGCAAAAGTAACAGCTCTAGGCCAAAGCAAGGTTAGTGCTGGCGTTAGCAAGGCTATCCTCCTCAACATCACTTGAAAGATCACCATCCTCTCGTCGGCATGGTGGAATAACAACTCAGAATGCTCCAATAGGAAAAATGATATGCTATGCTATCAGGAGCTCTATAATCAACTGTAGGAAGACCATGGGCAATGGTGGATTATGGATGGCTCTCGCAATATTCCTTATGATCACATGACTAATGCTTACTGGCGATCGATGACACTAGCATGGAGCAGAACTGCTTGCTCCTTGGTGACCGAATCAGTAAGTGGCTAATAGTAGAGGCACTCAATAAGAAAGATGAACCATGGATAAGCAGGCAGCAATTGTGTTGGCAGAAGAAAAGGGCTATGCCTTGGCATAGAAGCCTAAGCCACCAGGCGACCGCACAATATTTGTGTTAACTTTGCCTAAGCAAGTTGTAGGAAGCAATTCAAAACCTAAGTGATACCAAAATGCTATTCTATAACACTCACATACACGTGATGCTCCATATGCCATATGAACCGACATAAGGAAATCTCAAAACATTGACCCCTAAGAATGCCATTCGCATAAAACTCTTGCACCAGGGGCATGGAAGCAAATGCTGGTGGCTCACATAACTGTGTCTAGCCATGTTGTACCATGGTGTCCTACATCTTTAGGGTGACGAAGTAATCAAAATTTGGCTGAAAAATGATCGATTGGTCTCTAGAGGCCTCATGGAGTAAGTATGCCTCAATGGAGACAAATTGTGTGGAGATCTCACGTGGTAGGTCATCCATCTCATCATATGGTCTGGTCATTATCCTAAAACTCAACAAAACCATTAGAATAGCTTCCATAACCCACTGAGAACAAATATCAGACATTTAGTGAACTAATTTACTTAGGTTGCAAGCAAGAGAGTTTGACATATATAGATCATAGGCAAATGAACTCCTTAAAAACAACAATAAACATCCCCTAAAGATAAGCATACCTATAGCTTGATTGCATTCAAATAAACTAGATCATGGCCCTAAGAACACAAAAAGCTATCCAAGAAAATAGCCCTAATCTAGATGTAATTCTATCTATTTCTTGGGTAAGGAAACATAAAAAACATAAAGAAGTAAAAGAAAATTGAATCAAAGAGGAAAAAGAGGTGAATCATACCTAGGAAAGGTCACAAATAATGGAAATTGTTGGTTCCAAATGCCTTGGCACTCAAGAAAATAGGAATTCAATTTTGAGATTGCATCAAAGCGTAAAATTTTATTTGTAAGCTATTCAGGTCAAACACAATTATGTACATGGGCATGTACATGACCATGTTACTAAAAAACTTTTTGTGAGCACTATTATTAACATGGGTGTGATAGAGACAGTGTTAAGTTGCTAAATTTATTCTAAGTGTGATCAATTTATAAAGCATGGTCTTTATACATGGTCATGCACCATGTATGGTGTACACAAACTATTCTAGGGGTGTGTTCGAGAATGTGTTTAGCTACTGGAAATTGAAATGCTTTTGTGCAGAAGGCAAAAAAAGGCTCAAATATGGGTATGTAGTTGACCATGTGTCAAAAACACACCCTTAAACATGAGTGTGTTATAGCCTGAGTTTGGGATCTGAAAGCCCAGAATATTTATGAAATTAGAAAACAATACGAATTCAAAATATTGTATTCAAAATATGTTGCCCAAGATCACTGTATCAGAGCAACTGAAAGCACTTTACCCAAGGTGCCCAAACAGCACATAACTAATACTTGCAAGGATTATAGCTAGTATTACAACAACCATGAATTAGATATATGGGGTTTTAGGAGCCAAACAAGTGTAGTGAAAAGTAACCGAAACCCTCTAGGATCCAACTAAAATGGAGTAAATCGGGTGTTCAAAATTTTCATACTTAGTCGGTCAAGATCTTCCACCCAAAAATTGAGTTGAATCACAAACACTTGAATAGTTGACATGTTTAAGCTCTCTATGGTATCCACACAAGCCTCTAGGATCACTATGCCTGCACCACATCTTGACAGAGGCATCCCTTTTGCGCCCATAGTGCTAGCTTGTGTCCTTCTAGGAATGGCAAGAGAATGGTGCGGTTGGAACTTTTTAGAACCCCTCTGATTTCATCCTTAGGGAGGCTAGGGAAAAAATTTGTGTCAAATCTTGTTACCCATTCCGGGGTAGTCCAATTATGGTGCCAAAATTGTGCATTTAAAACTCCTAGGGGTTGGTATGTCCTATAGGCCATCAGAACAATACCCTTAGTGTGCATACCCAAGTGGCCCTCTTGGGCAGAATGTAAATGTATGCATATTGGTCCAAATATTACACACATATTCATATTTTATGCAAACTATGGCATCAAGGAAGGAAAACACTAGCACAAGTCTTAATCTTGGCTACCACACTTTAGCCATTCTTGTTAAGTTCTAGTTTCGAGCCATTATAGCTTAAACTTCTCTAAAAAAACTGTATTAATCAAGCCATGTACCCCTATGTTTTATTTGCTTCATTATCAAGTAGAGTCTTTAAGCAAACCAAGGAATTTGGTTCTACATCAATAGCCCACCTATGGACCAAGTTATGGATTTTTTTTTAAGTTGGTTACAAAATTTTGACGAAATAAATAGTAACTTAGCCAAATTTGCAACATCATAAATTTGGGTACATGGATCCAAATGTAGAAATTCCAAATCTCAGTTAAACCTCTATATGTACTCTACATGTGATCAAAATTTCACACCAATATTCATTCCACACAAGGAGATATAGAACTTTGAGTGCAAAGTCAAAATTTTGGTCACTTTATGACCATTTTGGCCATACGAAATTTCAAAAGTGTGCAAACACTTCATTCACAAGTGGTAAGCCCTCCAAGACTATCCCATATATGTCCAATACACATAGGAATTACATGCTCTTTCATCTAGCAACTTTATGTGGCCAAAACAGAATTTACAAGTAAGCAGCCGATGATTCACACTTAGGCAGCTTTGTACCACATCACATACATAGCCAAAACATTTCTCAAATGTTGACATACTTGTCTCATTTTACATACACTACATGTAAATGAAAACATGCACTACCTAATGGTCTTAACTTAGCTAAATACACACCCTAAGTTACAGGAGTGCCTGAGTCACAATGGACTCCAGAAACAGGATGTTGGACAGCTGCTGTACAACACAATAAGCACATTCAGCAAAAATACCAAATGTGGTTCTAAAATCACTAACTTTCCATATCACAACTATACATATGGAAGTTTAAGTACCTAAATTTTTAGATCAAAACTCAAATGGAAAAGGTCAGTTTGAATGTGATCTTTTTGCTAGACCTGAAATGGCAGAATTGAGGGGAGTAAGTTTTATTGTGAAACTTAGTGAGGGAAACACTTGGTTTCATAAGGAAATGTGACTCTCATTAAAACCTGAATCCAAAAGACACTCAAATGCAAAACCACAATGTGTATATACAAGATATAGGAACCAAATGCAGTAGCCATTCACAACCAACAAACACATGAAATGCTGCAGCAACATAAACCATAGGATAGTCCATAAAACATACAATAAACTTGAGTAAATCACTATGGCAGCCCTCCTTAAACATAATCTTGGCCTTAGGAGAGTTTTAACACTATTTAGTACTAACTTTGGGCTCTAGAAACCCCAATTTTCGCTACCATCACTATGCACTTCACACTAGGTCACAAAACCTTCAATAAGTGCACTCCCCTTACTAAGCTTGGTTGATAAAGCTCATGGCTCTCTTCCAAGCTTAGCCCTAGCTCCATGGATGCTTGAAAATACATTAAAGAATCCATGAGAGTAAAAGAACCCTTGCCTTGAGTGTATACTTAAATTGGAGTTTGATACTAGGTGCACTCAAGTCTTAGCACCAAAAAGCTCCCAATTGCCCTTCCTTGACTTCAATTGCAAGCAGTTTTGAGTTTGAAGGTGTGGTGGCTATGGAGGAATTGTGGATGAGAGGGCTGGCTTTCTTTTTCTAGTGGAGGTTGAAATTGTGGAGAGATAAGGACCAAGATGGACTTTAAATGGTCTTAAGTGCACAAACACACTTAAATAGTCTTAACCATGCTTTATGTCCTTTTCCTTGCTACAAGACCAGGGTTTATTAACCTTAATTTCTTGGCCCACATTTGACTTCCTTATTCCATGCCTTAGCTGGCCTCCCTAGTGTGGCATAACCCCATAATTTCATCTTTTGACTTAAGTCAAAGACATACACATCTTAAGGCCTACATTAGCAAAACTTAGGTCCTTTATGCCTTTTGTGTTTTCTTTGTCCTTAGTTATCTTCTATAAGCAATTTGGACCTCCAATAGCACTTTCATACCATTCATATACTTCCCATAACTATCCAATGCTCTTTTTTAAGAGTTTTGCAATTGAGTACCCGAATTTCTAAAACCTTACAAAAAAGTCCATTGGTTGCTTGACAAACAAGCAATCGTTAAGGCCTTTCTTGGGGGCCAAGTTACCAACTTGGAACACTTTTAAGGAAGTGTTGATCATGTCTTTTACCCCCTACACTTCAATAAATATGATGAGAATTATAAAATATAATGGTTTTTGACCATTATGCCACACTTTGTAATTCTCCCATTTTTGTGAGGTGGTAACAATTCTCACTATATGATGTATATATAGTGAGGCTCAACTCTCAAGCCTAATGGTCTTTAAAACCCTAATCCAATTAGGTTTAATTTTGGGCTTCATAATGGCTCAACCTTTTGTCCAATTATTAATCTAAAATTATAATAAAACTAAAACCCAAACAATTTGGCACATGCACTCTAACAATCCAATTGGCTTTATGTGTGCGACCCTATAGGCTCCTACCGCATTAACAATGATCATAGATCTCATTTATGTTCATAAACAATGAGCGATGTCTAGCAACACATCATTGCTACCTATGTGACAAGGTAGTCGGTGATTCGACTAAACCTCTCTTATCATTATTCGTATATGTCATTATCCCTTTGTCCAAAATATCAAGACCAAGAACAAGACATGGAGTGTGTCACTCTTGAATAGCCCAATCTATGGTTTCTTCATTCCCGAGTATACTAACTTAAACTGATGACATTGATACCGTATATCAACTCATCTGAGCATGACCATACATTTTCTTAGTCTCACTCTACCAATGGGCCTAGAAATATCACTCTATTACATTGGACGAACAAATTCCATCTTGACCATACAAATCCTTCTGCGTGATATGTGACATACCCAATGAGCACTTTCATGTTCACTTAGTTACGAGCAACATATGGTAGTTTTTACCACTTTGGGTACTTAAATATAGTTATCATTTTTAGTGACCTCAGATCCCAAGCGGTCCACGTCCTGTAAGCCAAGTACAACATGCACACTATATTTATCCAAGTGGCCCTCTTGGTCTTTACGCAAATATATGTATGTTGGTCTAACCATCACACATATATTCACATACAATTTCATTTAGAAGTAATGATGACATTCAATTTCCTTATTCCTGGCCAATATGAAATTTGAGTAAAATCCCCAAGTGCATGTGCAATCATATGCACACTTGGTGCCATTGGTATCCATTATTCATGTGTCCAAACTTCCATACCATGTCCAAGCCAAATTCTACCCATATACTCCAATGCCTTAAAGATATTAAACCCTTTAATACACTTAAAAATTGATAGGGAAATAGGTTTGAGACATTAAATCCATCTAAGTTTGCAATTATGGATTTTACACTTGACCGAGTAGAAATGGCCATATGAACAGTATACAACAAAATCAACCAACTTTGACAGGCCATAACTCTAGCTATAGGGCACCAAATCTAGTAATTCAAATGTCAAATTCTTCATATTGAAGTGTTCTAAGTGTGGTAAATTTCATAGCCAAACTCATTAAGTACACAAAGTTATGGCTATTGGAGTATAGGGTACCAGATTTTATCCACTATTGACCATTATGCCCATACAAAATTTCATAATATTCACACTTTATTTCCAGGTGCAAAACACACTTGGTAGTGTCCATACATGTCTTATACACATGGGGAAAATACTCCCTTGATTTTGGAGCTCTTCTAACCATCATTCATAAAAGTGCCATCAAAACAGCCCATAAACACCATAAGGATACATACACTTCAAACTACACTTCAAACTACACTTCATTGTTCCATATATCATTCTCACACTACACATACAACATATCCAGTTAATTTAAATGCGTTCATGCACTACATGCATTCCAATAACTTAGTTTATACATACACTAAGCCTCTTGGAGGGCTTGAAAAGCACTAAGCACTTCATAAACTTGAAGGGACCAATTGTTGTGTAAGGTAGAAAGGATAATTACTAAAAATAGATAATGTGCTCCAAAAACCATGAAACATTCCAGTTTACAACTAAACATATGGAATTTAATATACGTAAAAATTCATAGAGAGATTCAAATGACAGCAATTAGTTTGAATACTCTTTTTCAGGTGCTCCTAAAATGAACAAAAGGGGGGGTTAAGTTCCTTTAAAGAACTTAGTAAGGGCTTATCATTAAAATATTGAGTTCCCAACCATATACCTAAAATCCAAGGACACTAAAACACCAAAAACACAACACATATACATGAATATAACCATCTAAATGCATAACAAACACAGCAACAAACAAATTCAATGCTGGCAGCAATACAACATTAGGGTTAGCTCATAAACATTCAAATAAACATTATGCAATCACTATTGCAGTCCTCTTCAGGCTAATGCTTGGTCTTAGGAGGTTAATTCATCTTAGATAGTACTGATTTGGGCTCTAGAAATCCTTGTAAACATTGCCATTTTAGTGCATGAAAAACAATAAAGTTGAAACCTTGTTCATGCACTCCCCCTTAATCCATACTTGGTTCCTTGAGCTTTTTGCTCTCTTCCAAGCATGGTCTTAGCATCCATGATGCTTGATGATCATCTTAGGACAATAAAGTACCATGAAACATGAAGATAAAACCCTTGCCTAAGTTGTGATCGCCAAAATATTCAAAAGATACACAATAAATGGGAAAACTAGGGTTTTTCTCATTCTTATTGCATCCGATTGCCTTCCTTTGTTCTTTCTTGGAAGATGAGCTATGGTGGCTATGGAAGCTTATGAAGGAGGTAAGGAAGGAACTCTAGCTAGTGAGCGCCGAAAATGACCAAGGAAATGGAAAGAAATCAAGATATTTTCTTGACTTGATTAGCTTAACCTTAACTCTCACTTAGGTCATTATACATCTAACTTAAGTAAAGATTTTTGGCTAATCTTTAGCCAACATTTTCTACTATATGAACCAGCCATGAAAAGGTGGGAAAATGATAAAAATGATCCCATTTGACCTTTTCAAAGATCATTCCACCCTTTAGTTATTTTATGGATGCTAATACACTAACAACCAGTCCGTTCTAACTTAAGTCAATTGAATTTCAAATGCTTATTTTTTTTCTTAAGTCTTTTTTACCCAGAACTAATTTTAATTAAAAATCCAACATTAAGTAGGTGAAATAATCCATTGAAAATTTAATTTTTGTAATCATACTAAATTTTATGAAAATTTCAAGTTATAGGCAATAAAAAAGAAAAATTCAAAAAAATTTAACACCATGAAAATTTACTTTCAAATGGATTATTGCATCTACATAATATTGGCTTTCAAATGATATTGGTTTCTGGAAAAAAAAAGATGTAAAAGTAAAAATAAGTCAGCTGACTTAAATTAAAACAAATTGGCCCCAAGTTGTTATAGGTTCTTAAACACTTATCCTTTGTTTCCTTTAAGTAATTTATCCCCAACAAATGTTTCCCTAACATTCAAATTGTTCCAAAAGCTCTATTTTAAATTTGTATAATTGAGTACCCGAGTCTTGAAATCGAACAAAAAAGTCCCTAGATTACTTGTAAAACAAGCAATACTTTTGGGCTTCCTTGAGGGCCAAGTAACCATTATGTGAATCTTTTAAGGAGGTGTATATTATACTTTTTACCCTTCACATTTCATTTTCTATGGCGAAAATTATGCTATATAATGGTTTATAACCATTCTATCTTTATACTATAAGTTTCCCATTTTTGGAGGTGGTAACAGTAGTATCAAAGTATATGACTCACATGTAGGGAACCTTGATGATCTCAGGTCAAAGGACCACCTACACCATGATCACTATGAGAAACACTTATGACACTCATAGAATGATCTATGTAGCATTCTCTTGATGGGTCGGTCTAGTACACAAGTTCTCCAACTTGTACCAATATGTAGACTACATATCTCATATTAGTATCCACATATGCTAGTCTTTATGTAATATTGCAACCCATTCCATAATAATACTAGACCAGGGACATTTAAGAATATCATTATTCTAGGGTTATAATTATGTTTAATTATGTTACGTAGAAACAAACAACAAACACAATTATTTGAACGATGCCTCAATAAAATATCATGACTCAATGTGCAAAATACAATCATCTCATGATTAGCTTTGGGTACAATATTAACAAGATAGATATTTCATATCCACCAATCTAGGTTTAATCTTTTTAACTAGTTTCCATCATGTCTTCATATATCGTATATATGTTGTGAGTTCCAATTCATACAACATGAACTAGTTTAACTAATCATGATAAAAAAACATTAGGATGTGCAATAGATCATGTGATTTGACAATAATCTTGATTTAGAGTTTCACAAATAGCTCTGGTACCATTGTATCATTTTCGGAGCTAGGTAATGTAGCAAAATTAACTAAAACCCTCTAAGGATCTAAGCGAAATGGGATAAATTGGGCATTTGAAATTTTATACCAAATAGGTTGAAATCTTTCATCCAACAGTTAAGCCAAATCACAAAACTTGAACAGTTGACATGTTCAAGCTCTCTATGCTATCCACATGAACTTCTTGGATCACCATGCCTTCTCCAATTTCTGGCTGCAGCATTACTCTTATGCCTGTAATGCTAGCTTGCGTCCTCCAAGGAAAGATAAGAGGGGAATGCGGCCAAAATTTTGGGCTTAACAATGGCTCAACTATTAGGCCAACAATTAATTTAAAATTATTATGATACCAAACCTAAACAATTTGGCACACGCACTCAAATAATCCAATTAGCTATAAGTGTATGACCCTATAGGCCCCTATCATATTGGTTGTTACCCACTCCGATTTAGTCCAGTTATGGTGCCAAAATTGTGCATTTAGACTCCCAGGATTGGTAATGTTCTTTAGGCCATTAGAACACTACTCTTAGTATGCATACCCAAGTGGCCCTCTTGGGCACTATGTAAATACATGCATATTGGTCCAACCATCACACACATATTCACATTTCATTCACACCATGGCAGTAAAGAAGGAAAACACTAGCCCAAGTCTTAATTTTAGCTACAACACATTAGGAAATCTTGTTAAGTTCTAGTGACTCGCCACTGCACCTATAACTTTCTCTAATAAACTGTATCATTCTAGCCTTGTACCCCTTATTTGATTTGCTCCATTATCAAGTAGAGACTTAGAGCAAACCAAGGAATTTTTTTCTTACATCAATAGCCCACTTATGGACCAAGTTATGGATTTTTGAAGTTGGTTACAAAAATATCACCAAATGAACAGTAACTTAACCAAATTTCAATTCCATATCTTTGGCTACAGGGCTCCAAATTCATAAATTCTAAATCCCAGTTCAACCTCTATATGTACTCTAGGTTTGATCAAAATTTCATACCAATTTTCATTCCACATAGGGAGATACAGCATTTTGAGTATAAAGTCAAAATTCTAGTCACTTTATGACCATTTCACCCATATGAAATTTCATACGTGAGCAAACACTTCATTCACAAGGGGTAAGCCCTCTAAGGCTATCCCATACATGTCCAATACAAATTTGAAATACATTCTCTTACTTCTAGCAACTTTATCTAGCCAAAAAAAAATTTACAAGTAAGCAGCCTATCATTCACACTTAGGCAACTTTGCACCACATCACATACGTAGCCAAAACATTACTCAAATGTTCACATACTTGTCTAATTTTACATACACTATATGAAAATGCATACATGCACTACATAATGGTCTTAACTCAACTAAATATGCACCCTAAGTTACAGGAGTGCCTGAGACACAATGGACTCCAAAAACAGGATGTTGGACCACTACTACATAACACAATAAGCACTACCAAAAAAATACCAAATTTGCTTCTAAAATCACCAAAATTTCCAGATCACAACTAGACATATGGACATTCCGGTACCTAAAATTTCAAATCAAAACTCAAACCACAAAGGTCAGGTTGAATGTGATCTTTCTACTGGACCTGAAGTGGCGAAATTGAGGGGAGTAAGTTTCGTTGTGAAACTTAGTAAGGGTAGCACTTGAATTCAATAGGCAATGTAACCATCATCAAAACCTACATCTAAAGACACTAAAACACAAAACCACAATGCATATATACAAGATATAGGAACCAAATGCAGTAGCCATTCACAACCAACAAACACATGAAATGCGGCAGCAACAATAACCATAGATTAGTCCATAAAAGATGTAATAAACATAAATAAATCACTATGGCCGGCCCCCTGAAGCTAATGGTCTTATGAGGATTTTAACATTAGTTAGAACTAACTTTGGGCTTTAGAAACCCTCATTTCACTACCATCTTTGTGCACTTCACACTAGGTAACAAAACCTTCAATAAGTGCACTCCCCTCACTAAGCTTGGCTCATCAAGCTCGTGGCTCTCTTCCAAGCTTAGCCCTAGCTCCATGGATGCTTGAAAATATAGTAAAAAATCCATTAGAGTAAGAGAACCCTTACCTTGATGGGTATGCTGAAATTGGAGCTTGATCCTAGGTGCACGCAAGCAATAGCACAAAATAGTTCCAATTGTGCTTCCTTGACTTCAATTGCAAGTAACTTTGAGTTTGAAGTTATGGTGGCTATGGAGGAAGTGTGGAGGAGGGTGGGGTGCATCCCTTAGCTGGTATGACTGAATATGAGAAAAGAAAAGGTGGTCTTGACTACTTAAATGGTCAAAAGTACACTAAACACACATAAGTAGTCTTAACCTTGTCTTATGTCATTTTCCTTGCTACAAGACTATGGTTTCTCAGTCTTAATCTCTGGGCCCACATTTGACCATCCTTATCTTGCTTTAGCAGCCCTTCCTTACATGGGAAAGCCCTACAATTTTGCCATTTGACTTAAGTCAAAGGCATACACATCCTAAGGCCTACATTAGAACACTTAGGTTCTTTATGCCTTTTTTTTGTTTTCTTTGTCCTTAGTTGTCTTTCGTAAGCAGTTTGGTTGTCCAATATCACATTCATATCCTTCTCATAACTCTCCAAATCTCTTTTGTGAAAGTTTTGTAATTGAGTACCTGAATTTCAAAAATCTTGCAAAAAAGTCCATAGGTTGCTTGACAAACAAGCAATCCTTAAAAATTTTCTTGGGAGCCAAGTTACCAACTTAAAACACTTTCAAGGACATGTTCGTTATACCTTTTTCCCCTCATACTTTAATCACTATGAAGAGAATTTCACAATATAATGATTTTTTACCATTATGCCACACTTGTAATTTACCCATTTTTCCGATATGGTAACAATCCTCCCTCCTTTGAAAATTTTGGTCCTCCAAAATTCCCTTTAAATTTAGGTATTTTATTGGATACATTTCTATAAGGTATTTTTCATTTTCCTAGGTTGCTTCCCTTTCAGAGTGGGGTGACCACTGAACTTTAACCATGGGAATGAGCATGTTTCTTAGCCTTCTAGTATCCTTGTCTAAGATAGCTATAAGTTTCTCTTCATATGTCAAGTTACGTTCCAACTGTATGTTTTCCACTATAATAGCATGCTTTGTGTCCAACAGACACTTTTTAAGCATACTGATGTATGCTACCTTGCCAACTCTGTCCAAGATCTCATAAGGACCTATATATCTTGTTGCTAACTTGGTTCTTCTACCAAATCTGACAGTGCCTTTGGTTGGTGCAACTTTCAGCCAAACATTGTCACCAACCTCAAACTCCAAGTCTCTCCTTCTTTTATTCACATGGGCTATGGTTCTTTCATTGGCTGCCTTTAATCTTTCTTGAATCTTCTTGATCTTGGCTGTAGTTTCCTCAATAATTTCAGGACCCAACTCTAGCCTATCTGAGGCTTCCACCCAACAATGGAATGTCATGCACCTTCTTCCATATAATGCTTCATAATGTGCCATGCCAATGGTGCTCTGATAACTCTTATTATATGAGAATTCCAACAATGGCAAGTGTTGGTCCTATTCACCCTTAAAATCCAACACACAACTTCTAAGCATGTCTTCCAGTATTTGTATCACCCTTTCAGTTTGCCCATCAGTCTGAGGGTGATAAGCAGTACTTAGGTTGATTTTAGTACTTAGAGCTTTGTGAAAAGTGCTTTAAAATTGAGCTATAAATCTTGGATCTCTATCAGATAGAATGGAATCTGGTATTCCATGTACTCTCACTATCTCTTGGATATACATCTAAGCCAACTTCTCCAGAGAATCTGTGAGTTTCATAGGTAAGAAGTGGACACATTTGGTTAGCCTATCCACAATGATCCAGATTGTATCATGCCTTAATCTGGCCATAGGCAACCCAGTTAAAAAGTCCATGGTTATGTTGCCCCACTTCCTCACTGGTATAGGTAAAGTTTGTAAAGTACCTGCTGGCTTCTAGTGCTCTACCTTTACCCTGTGGCATGTGGCACATTTGGAGACATAATTAACTATGTCTTTTCTCATGTTTGGCCACCAGAAGTGGGTCTTCAACCAACCTCTTCTTGAGCTCCTAGAAACTCTTTTCACATTGCTTAGTCCACTCAAACCTTCAACCCTTCTTGGTCAGATGAGTAAGAACTGAGGCAATCATGGAAAAGCCTGAAACAAATCTTCTATAGTATCTAGCTAATCCTAGGAAACTCCTAATTTCCTTTACAGTCTTTGGTCTTTCCCATTCTTGAATGGCCTTGACCTTTTCAGGGTCTGCCTTAAGGCCTTGTGCATCTATGATGTGTCCTAGGAAAGACACTTCCTTTATCCAGAATTCACTCTTGCATAACTTGGCATAAACCTAATGTTCCAACAGAGTCTTTAAGACAATCTTCATATGAATTTCATGTTCTTTTTCATCCCTGGAATACACTAGGATCTTATCAACGAACACAACCTCAAATTTGTCCAGATGTGGTCTGAACACCCTATTTATTAGGTCTATGAAAACAGCTATGGCATTAGTCAAACCAAATGGCACGACTGTGTACTCATAATGCCCATATTTGGTCTTGAATATAGTATTAGGAATATCCTCTTCCTTTACTCTCAACTGAAAGTATCTAGATGTCAAATGTATCTTGGAGAATATTTTAGCTCCCTTAAGTTGATAAAAAAGATCCTTAATCCCAGGGAGTGGATACTTGTTCTTGATAGTCACTGCATTAAACTTCTTGTAGTCAATGCATAGTCTCAATGATCAATCCTTCTTCTTCATAAAGATAATTAGAGCTCCCCATGGTGAAACACTCAGCCTTATGAACCCTTTTTCAAGAAGTTCATCAAGTTGTTTCTTGAGCTCATTCATCTCTGTGATAGGCATCCTGTAAGGAACAATGGATATTCGACTAGCTCCTGGTTGTAGCTTGATCTCAAAACTCAATTTCCCTTAGTGGAGGAATACCTAGTAGGTCTTTAGGAAAGACTTGTGGAAAGTCTCTCACTACAGGTATTCTGCCCACTTCCTCTTTACAGTACAATTCATTAAATGCATAACAATAATCATGCTAAAAAATCACAGGTATCTCATTTAGTACCTCTAGTCCCATGCCATACATTTCATACACTAATTCCTTAGAATTCATTAATGCATGCACTTCACCATCGGGCAATATGATTTCTCTCTTAGCGTAATAAATTCTTTTGTTATGGGTAGCAAGCCAATTCATAGCCAACACTATATCATACTTAGGAATCTCCAACACTAGCAGATTAGTCATAACCTTAGTCTTTCCTACTACAAGGTTATAATCCTTAGCTATGTCATTAGTGAAAATGCATTGACTACCTGCTATTTTCAATAAGGATATCCTAGACATGATTTTAGTAGGCAATTTCATGGCATCCACAAATTTCCTAGCCACTATAGACACAGATGCACCAGTATCAAACAGAACACTAACATGCATACCGTTAAGGTGAATGTTACCTCTTAGTGCTCCTCCTTACTGTGATGTCTCTCACCTCTCTACTAGGAAGGCTCTGGCAACTCTCTGCATTGGAGGTTAAGGCACTGGAGGAACTAACCTCTGCTATCCCTCCCTAGCTTCTCCCCTTCTAGGTCCTGCCCTATTAAGCATTATTGGACCTTGGTCTTCTAGCCTCTTTTGAGCCTGTGGACAGACTTTGATCCAATGATACATGGATCCACATCTCAGACAGGCTTGGATGTCAAAATAGCAACATTTCTTTCCATGAAACATCTTGCATTTAGGGCACCTTAGGCCAGGGGACTTCCCCTTTTCCTTGCCATCACCACCAAGATGGGAACTCTTGGCAATTCCCTTGCAATGTTCTGGCGTTTTCTACTTGGCTCCTGCCTGGCTACTTTCCCCTAGTCCACTGGGAAAGTTCCTAGTCTCATACTCCTCTTCCTCTACTAATAGAACTTTTTTCACTGCTTCATTGTATGTGACTGCTCCAAAAGGTCTTATAGCCTTTCTGATATCTAACCTTAGGCCTTTGACAAATCTTTTGGCCTTCAACTCCTCCAGTCCACGATACTGAGGCACATAGCTCACCAGCTGATTGAATTTCTGCTCATACTCTACGCCACTAAGGTTGTCTTGCCTTAAAGCATCAAATTCAGCTTGCTTTATATCCTTGATGGCATCACTAATGTATTACTCCTGACAATTGGGTGAACTCTGGCTAGGTCATTTCCATGTCTTTTCCTAGCCTTCTTCCCTTCTGGATAGCATATCTATCTCTGGTGCTCCTCCACCATATCTCTCCACTACTTACCAGATTGTAGGTAGCCAGTTACACTCTCTTGGTGGAGCTGAGTGGCATCCTCTCAAACATTTTTCCAATGAAGATTAACCACTCCTCAGCTTTCTCTGGCCCAACTCTTCTGTCAAACTATGGAGGTCTTAGGCCTTGGAACCTCTCCAATAGTCTGACTTTATCAAGTCCATCTAGATCCTCTAATCTATGTCTCTTGGATATATGAGAGCCCTCTGTATAGTGTTGCTCTCTATGATCTCTCTACCTTCACCTGGATCTTCTCTCATGGCCTTCTTCAATCTCATTCCTAGGGGAGGAATGGTCATAGACTGAAGGATTAGTCCTGGATACCTGACCAATCTCAGACCTCAGTCTTCTTCCTCTTGGATTTCTCCTATCTTCATCTTCCTCCTCAACAGTTTCATAATTTGTATCTTCTATGCTTCCAAAAGGAACATGTTTAGATGTGTTCCTAGTATCCTTTTTTGCCTGATGTTGTGCATCCTGAACTGGTTCAATTGGAGCAACTTGAACTCCTTTCTATTGTGCTTGAATCAACCTTACTAAGTTTTCCTTGATTAGAGCCATATTCCTCTGAAGCTCTAACCAAACCTGAGGCACTTCAGGGTTTGGTACCCCCTGTTGCTGTTGGTTCCTTCCATTCTATCAATTTCTTTGTTGCCCAGAGTCATTAGGATGCCTTTGAGGTGGTTCCCCTTTCCTTGTGGGAACCATGGTTACTTCATGCATTGATGATTCAGCATAGAGCACATATAAAGATCATAGGTATTTCAATGGTACATGAAACTAGCATCTAACCACACTGAGTTCATGTAGGTAGATGCATGTAATCTAACTATATGCTATGTACATGTACAAACCATGCTCTGATACCAACATCTGTTACCCACTCTGGGGTAGTCCAATTGTGGTGCCAAAATTGTGTATTTAGACTCCCAGGATTGGTAATGTTCTGTAGGCCATTAGAACACTACCCTTAGTGTGCATAGCCAAGTGGCCCTCTTGGGCACTATGTAAATCTATGCATATTGGTCCAACCATTACAAACATATTCAAATTTCATGAACACCATGGAAGCAAAGAAGGAAAACACTAGCACAAGTTTTAATTTTGGCTACCACATATTAGGAAATCTTGTTAAGTTCTACTGACCAGCCACTGCACCGGTAACTTCCTCTAATAAACTGTATCATTCTAGCCATGCACCCCCTATTTTCTTCACTCCATTACCAACTAGATACATAGATCAAACCAAGGAATTTTGTCTTACATCAATAGCCCACCTATGGACCCAGTTATGGATTTTTTATGTTGGTTACAAAAATCTGACCAAATGAACAGTAACTTAACCAAATTTACATTGTCATATCTTTGGCTACAGGGCTCCAAATTCATAAATTCAAAATCTTAGTTCAACCGCTGGATGTGCTTTATGTGTGGTCAAAATTTCATAGGAAGATTCATTCTACACAGGGAGATATAGCGTTTTGAGTGTAGAGTCAAAATTCTGGTCACTTTATGATCATTTTGCCCATACAAATTTTCATAAGTGTACAAACACTTTATTCACAAGGGGTAAGCCCTCAAAGGCTATCCCATACATGTCCAATACACATGGGAAATACATTCTCTTACTTCTAGCAACTTTATGTGGCCAAAACAGAATTTACAAGTAAGTAGCCTGTCATTCACACCTAGGCAGCTTTGCACAATATCACATACATAGCCAAAACATTACTCAAATGTTCACATACTTATCTCATTTTACATACACTACATGTACATTCATACATGCACTACATAATGGTCTCAAATTAGCTAAATACACATCCTAAGTTACAGGCGTTCTTGAGACACAATGGACTCCAGGATAGGATACTGGACACCTGCTGCATAACACAATAAGCACCATCACTAAAAGTACCAAATGTACTTCTAAAATCACAAAAATTTTTGGATCATAACTAGAAAAAATTAAGTTCATGTATCTTAAATTTTAGATCAAAACTCAAACCACAAGGCAGTTTGAATGTGATCTTTCTGTTGGACTTCAACTGGCAGAATTGAGGGGAGTAAGTTTCATTGTGAAACTTAGTAAGGGTAGCACTTGGATTCAATAGGCAACGTAACCATCATCAAAACCTACATCAAAATATACTAAGAAAAAAAACCACAATACATATATACATGATATAGCAACCAAATGCAGCAGCCAGTCACAACCAACAAACACATGAAATATGGCAGCAACAATAACCATAGATTAGTCCGTAAAACATGTAATAAACATAAATAAATCACTATGGCAGTCCTTGTCAAGATAATGCTAGGTCTTAGGAGGATTTTAACACTAGTTAGTACTAACTTTGGGTTCTAGAAACCCTCATTTCACTGCCACCTTTGTGCACTTCACACTAGGTCGCAACACCTTTAATATGTGCACTCCCCTCACTAAGCTTGGTTCATTAAGCTCATGGCTCTCTTCCAAGCTTACCCCTAGCTCCATGGATGCTTGAAAATATAGTAAAAAATCCATGAGAGTAAGAGAACCGTTACCTTGATTGGTATGCTGAAATTGGAGGTTGATCCTAGGTGCACTCAAGCAATAGCACCAAATAGCTTCCAATTGTGCTTCCTTGACTTCAATCGCAAGTAGTTTTGAGTTTGAAGGTATGGTGGCTATGGAGGAAGTGTGGAGGAGGGTGGGCTATGTCCCTTGGCTGGTAAGACTGAATATGAGAGAAGAAAAGGTGGTCTTGACTGCTTAAATGGTCAAAAATACACTAAACACACTTAAGTAGTCTTAACCTTGTCTTATGTCATTTTCCTTGCTACAAGACCATGGTTTCGTAGTCTTAATCTCTGGGCTCACATTTGACCATCCTTATATTGCTTTACTAGCCCATCCTTAGGTGGGATAACCCCACAATTTCACCATTTGAGTTAAGTCAAAGGCATACATATCCTAAGGCCTACATTAGAACACTTAGGTCCTTTATGGCTTTTTGTGTTTTCTTTGTCCTTAGTTGTCTTCCTTAAGCAATTTGGTGCTCCAATATCACTTTCATATCATTCATCTCCTTCTCATAACTCTCCAAATCTCTTTTGTGAAAGTTTTGCAAGTAAGTACCCAAATTTCCAAAATATTACAAAAATGTCCATAGGTTGCTTGACAAACACGTAATCCTTAAGGCTTTTCTTGGGGGCCAAGTCACCAACTTAGAACACTTTTAAGGTGGTGTTCATTATACCTTTTACCCCTCATACTTCAATCACTATGAAGAGAATTTCACAATATAATGATTTTTTGACCATTATGCCACACTTGTAATTCTCCCATTTTTGTGAGGTGGTAACATTGGCAATGATCATAAATCATATTTATGATCATAAACAATGATCGGTGCCTAGCAACACATTAATGCTACCTAAGTGACAAGGTAGTCAGTGATTTAACTAAATCTCTATGATAATTATTTGTGTATGCCATCATCCATTTGTCCAAAGATATCACGATTGAGTAAGAGACATGGAATGTATCACTCTCATTCAGCCCAATCTTTAGTTTCTTGATTCCCAAGTAGATTAACTTAAACTAATAACATTGATATCATATACCAACTTATCCGAGCATGGCCATGCATCCTCAGTCTCACTAAATCAAGGGGCCCAAAGATATCACTTTCGTTGCATAGGAGAGGCAAATCTCATCTTGATCATATAATTTCTCCGTATGATATGTGACATACCCAATGACCACCTTCATGTTCTCTCAATTATGAGCAGCAAAGGGAAGTATCAAAGTATATGACTTACATGTAAAGAACCTTGACAAACTCAGGTCAAAGGATAACATATACCATGATAACTATGAGAATTACCTATCATATATTATGGGAGTGAACGGAAGGTGGGAATGGGTATTGTGGTTAGAGACGAATAGGGGAGCATCAAAGCAGCTTTGGTCGTGCCTCTCCAAGGTATGCAGGAGTTGTTTCTAACCAAAAGCATGACAACCTAATAGGGTATTTGGTTGGCCTGGGACTATGAGTTTGATTGTATGGTGTTTGAGTTGGACACATTGAATGTGGTGCATGTTAGATATGTGCCCAAAAGTCAATCATGAGATGATTATATTTCACACATTGAGTCATGTTATTTTGTGGAGGCATTATTCCAATAATTGTGTTTATTGTTTTTTTTTCTGTATAAAATAATCAAACATAAATATAACCCTAAAATTATTGTATTTTTAAATGTCTCTGGTCAAGTGTTATTGTGGAATAGGTTATAACAATACATAAAAGACCAGCATATGTGGAGACTAATATGAGATATATAGTCGACATATGGGTACAAGTTGGATAACTTTTGTACTAGACCGACTCACTATGAGAACACTACATGTATCATTATATGGGTGTTATAAGTGATTCTCATAGTGATCATGGTATATATAGTCCTTCGACTTAAGATCATCAAGGTTCCTTACATATGAGTCACATACTTATATACTTCTCCTTGTTGCCCATAACTGAGTGAACATGAAGGTGGTTATTAGGCGTGTCATATATCATGTAGAGGGATTTGTATGATCAAGATGGGATTTGTCCCTCCCATGTAACAGGAGTGATATCTTTGGGCCCTTTGATTGAGTAAGACTGAGGAAATGTATAACTATGTTCGAATGAGTTGATATGTGATATAAATTTCATTAGTTTAAGTTAGTCCACTTGGGAATCAATAAACCATAGATTGGGTGATATTAGGATGACACATTCCATGTCTTGTGCTCAGTCTTGATATCCTAGACAAAGGGAGAACGACATTTACGAATAATGATCACTGAAGTTAGTTAAACCACCGACTATCCTGTCACTTGTCTGGCAATGATGTATTACTAGACACCACCCATTATTTATGATAAAAAATGTTATTTATGATTATTGCTAACATGATAGGAGTGTATAGGGTCACAGACTTAGAGTGAATTGGATTATTCAAGTGCGTGGGCCAAATTGTTTGGTTTTGGTTTCATGATAATTTAGGATTAATTATTGGCCTAAAATTTGAGCCATTATTAAGCTCGAATTTAGGCCCTGTTAGATTAGGGTTATGAAAGCTAATTGGCTTGGTAGTTTTACATCACTATATATATGTTATATGGTGTTTTTTTTCCTATAAACCTCTTTGGACAGAAATAAAAAATGGTTCTGAGATTTCCAACCAAACTCCTATCTAGTCTTTCTTTAAAGGATGCAAGCTAGCACTGCAAGTAAAAGCGGAATGGTCCTGCTAAAACCTGGAGGAGGTGTGGTGATCCAAGTGGTTCCTATGGATATAGTAGGGAGCTTGAACACATCAACTATTCAAGTTTTGAGATTCAGCTCAATAATTAAGTGAAAAATCTCAATCTACTAGGTACAAAAATTTTGAACACCCAATTTACCCTATTTCACTTGGATTCTAGAAGGTTTTCGTTAATTTTGCCGCGTTGTTTCACTCCCAAAACCTAACAACGGTATTAGAACTACCTGATAAACTATAAACTAGGATTGTGTGTCAGATCATATGATCTATTGTATGTTTTGTTATTTTTTGATCATGATTAATCAGATTGACTCATGATGCACAAATTGGAACTTGTAATGCTTAAGGTAGATGAAGATATGATAGTAACAACTTAACAAGATTAACCCTAGCTAATGGATGTAAGATATCTATCTAAATCGAGATTGTAGTAGTAGTTGCTCTAATCCTTACAGACATCAGATATGTGCTATTTGAACACTTTATGTAAGGAACCTTTTATTGCTCCGACAGAGGTGATCCTGGGCAACATAGTCAGAATCCAATTTTTGGCTCCTAGGGCCTCCACCCCCCATGACCCAACTGCTAACCTATTAGCAAGATCACTGATTAGGTCTGTGAAGTACCACATTAATAAACTGGTTAACAAACCCATGTTAGTTGGCATGCATTTTTTGGTAGAATGAGATCTAACTTGATAAGCTGATTGTTGATTGAAGCATGGTGCATGGTTATAGCCCTGGTTGGTTGTACTCTTAAGTATGACTTCCATGTTGTGACTTACTACTCTCGAATGTAACTTGAGGTTTCTATCATTAATGTAACTAACACGGCCCCTCACGGCCCTGCCTAGGAAGCCTATGAGAGCAAATCTAATGCTGGTTGCAATTGGCTAATAAATTATTTTCACCTTGGTTAAAACTTCATGCTACTAGTTATTTAACCTAAGAATACAATTATGCATGTAAGAGCTGCTTTGACTTAAGCAACTAGAAAATCATAAAATATTTATATAGCCTAGGCATTTCCATAAAAACCAACGTTTAAAGAGTCAAAGCATAAAAATTCTTTATAACATCAATATTAGTCCTACACAAAATTAATCGTGTCTGGGTATTTAAATAATTATAGACTATGCCCTACACCCAAAGGCAAGCATAGAGTCCATAACTTTATTCATACACATTGGAGGCCACTAACATAGAACATACATATCCAACGCTAGTATTACTGAGATTCAATCAACTAGCTTCCACCTTAGATGAGAGATCCTAGTGGCAAGCCTCAATGATCCTCCACGTGTTCACTAGCCTTTGTGGCCAACAAAACTGTAGTTAGTACAATAACAATTTAACTATCAAGTAGCCGAATAAGCTAGAATCTCAAGGATTCTTAAGCAATATACCTCTAGCGAAAGCTACCACGACAACCCTTAATGATTGTTGGGTTCAACAACATTCATATCTATACAACATGAAACTAAGGGAGTGGTAAACTTATGATTGTTAGTAAGGGATCCTTAACCTACAAGGAAAAGGCTAAGGAGAACACATATATATGTATATGTAATCTACTGTGAGCTCATACTGTGCGAGGCTAACCCTATGTGCATATGGTTTAGTCCCTTGGGACTTGTCCTCTGCCAAGTCCTCCTACAGGCGTTACTGTGTACCTAGCAAGTTCTGGCCCCTAACTCGCTCTTAGTAAGCCTAAGCATACTAACACAATACGTTTAACCTTCCTTTGATTGTTGTGCAGGTGAACATGGTTGATGCGCCTTGCTTAAGTTTTAGGGAATCCACTAGGTGTACTAAGCTTCCACAGAATGCCTCAAGTCCTTAGACTTGCTTAGGTAACTTGTGTACTAAGCTTTCAATGTCAACCCTTCCCAAGAGTGCTCTAGGCTCTCGCTTGTGCCACAAGAAATCTTGGCTAGGTAACAAATGCACTAAACCTTCACTCTAGGCACATACCTATCCACAATTTCTTGGTTCACACTAGTAGAGTAGCAATGACCATGGTTGGACTAAAGTAGACTAGACCTCAAAGGCCCAATAGGTGTACTAAGGTTTCACATTGCAACCTCGTTGCTAATGGCATAGCTAGGTCATCGATGGTACTAAACCTTTCACCCAAACTAGTGATACCTAGTTGTGGTTCTTTGTTTACTAGTTTTCTTGCTTATGGTGAAAGTAACCATAAAACTCAAAAAAATCCCTAGGTCTTAAAGAAGTTCTGGAGGCCTCATAGTACTTCTGAAATACTTAGACCCCTATGTACCCCAAGAACCCCTTTAGACCTCCCTTCGATCCCCCTAGAAAAATTGGAAAAGTTTAGTCACTAAGCCTATGGTGACGTGTCGCCACAGTTGTCAACGTGCTGCCTATTATTGAGGTATTGGCAACACGTCATGGGAACTGGTAGTTGCCAATCCTCTGAAATGCCCAAAAAATTTCTAGTTTTGCAGCTAGAAACTTTGGACACCTACTAAATATATCAAACATACTTGGATGGTCTTCAAACTTCACATCCATGCAAAACACGTTGCAGAGACCATAACTAATCATCACAAACCTCATAGGCCACCATAATCAATCCAGTCCACTAACTAATGCTATTGCCAAAATTTCTTGATTTCATGAAGCAAACTTTATCCAAAAGCATTAATCAAACTTGAAAACATAACTCCTTTACCTCAATTCCAAGCCAAAAGCAAAGATCAAGCAATCCAACATCAAGAATAAGCTCCATTAAGATTTTACCTAGGTTCCAAGCAATTCAAGGTTCATGGCATCAAAACAAGGGCAACCAACCAAAACCCAACCAACCAAGGCCTAAACAAACAAGAAAACACCATGGAAATCAACTTACCTCTCGTGTAAAATAGGGCCCTAGCTAGAAAATGTGATTTCTAGCTTTAAATGCACCAAACTCACTTGAAATATGCTACCCATTGTTTATACACCCATGGAACCTTTAATTTTCACCTAGAACTCTTGAATTTGAGCGAGAATTGAAGTAGAATTGAAGAAGGAAAGGTTGAATTGGGGTTTGAATAGGAAGAAGATGAATAATGGTAGACCAAGACCACCTTTACCATGTTTAAAAGAGTTCAAGCCATTAATCCCTTAAACTTTCTTAACTTTGTCAAAAAGCCCCCTTCCCAAAATAGTAACCTTAGGTCAAATATTGATCAAATCTTCAACACTTAATGAAATACTTGGATGCTAAGCAAGGGTTAGGTTTTAAAACATGTTTTTGACTCTCGGGACTTGGCCCGACAGCTTGGGATGTAAAATTAAAATTTTACGCCCAAACATTTTGTGATGCCATAATCTCCTTGAAACCAAGTAAACCTTAACTAACTTGCCTAAACTTGCCAAGTGAACTTAAAATAAGGCATCAAGCTGGGGATTTATTAATTTATATAAATTAGATGAGCTTCCCCCTAGGAAGGCTGTAACAGTAACTATACATCTTGGGTGAGTTCGAGGTGGTGTGTCCGAGGAGGTGACTATAAGGAGACAACCTAGTACGGAAGAAGAGCTTGTGAAGAGTTTTTCTTTTATTGGGATTTCATGATATTCTTTTTAGCTTAAGAATATTGCATACTTTTGGCTATAACCATGTCATATTAGATTAGTTGTATGCTTGATATGCAAGTTTTATATTTCTATGTGATGCATGTATAAAACAACTGAAGATAATAAGTAATTAATTATGATGCATTCCAAATGTTGGCACTCATCAAGACTTTGATCAACATTGGGTGGGTTTGCTAAAGCATAGTACCTAAGTTCATGTTGTTAAAACGTGATGGGATATGAGTGATGTCAAAATTGCTAACTTTGGGTCCAAATTACCTAAGTCATCCCAATAGGATTGGGAACTTAGAGGCATAAAGATAGGTTTAAGTTCATGAGATAAACTTGGACAAGTGTTGTTCACCCAAGTATACAAGAGTTGCATGAGATGCAATTAGTAAGGGGTATCAAAGATAAAGCTAAAGTTAACTCAAGTTGTAGTGAAATATGGATCTCGACACGCTATAATACTTTGGCACAGAGGTGTTCCAAAATAATATCGAAGGTTATTATTTTAAGTAAAATAGTTGCAGTATTATTTAATAAAAGTCCTTATTAAATGAATAAAAATACATGACTTTTACACTGCATATTTATTTTTGAAGATTACCATGGCACAAAATACATCAACACTTGCATTATGATCGATCCTTGAGAAGGAAAATCTAAATGAGTCCAACTTTCTCAAATGGTACTCAAATTTAAGGATAGTCCTTAAGCAGTGGAGAAAGTTTTATAAGAAGCATTCTAATGGTGCTTTGAATGTTGCTTGCCTTATGCTAATAACCATGGAATTTGGGCTTGAGAAGCGAACATGAGGGCATTCGATATGTTCAAACACCTTAAGATGCTCTTTCAAGAGTAAGCTTGGCAAGGGGAAGGAAAGTCGAATGCTAATTCTTCTTTGGGTGCACTGAAAGTGTCTGGTGCTGTGGTGAAGGAAGGGGAATGCTTCCATTGTAAAAAACCTGGACATTGGAAGTACAACTATAAGCTTTATCTTAAAAAGCTTGAGAAAGAGAAGGGACGTAAACCTTCTACTTTAGATATTTTTGTTATAAAGGAAAAATTTTCTACTTCTTCATCTTAGGTATTGGATGCTGGATGTTGATCTCACATTTGTGCAAATGTGCAAGGTTTAAGTAGGAGTAGGAGATTGGCTTGCCAAGAAATAGACCTACATGTGGGAAATGGAGCAATAGTTGCTGCGTTAATCCTAGGGACTTATTTTCTCACTTTACCTAGTAGATTGGTTTTAGAATTGAACAATTGCTATTATGTACCCATAATTAGGAGAATTTTGATTTTTGTTTCTTGCTTGGATAGGAAATGTTTTCATTTATAATAAAGGACAAGTGTTGTTCTACTTATTTTAATGAAATCTTTTATCATAGTGCATGACCTAGCAATGATTTGTATACTCTAGAACTCCAAAATCCAATCTATATTATAAAAAACAAAAAGTTAGATTGAATGATTAGAACCCAACCTATCTTTGACATCGTCATTTGGGCTATATAAATGAAACCCGTATTTCCAAGCTTGACAAAATGGACTATTGGAGTCATTTGATTTTGAATCATATGAGACATGTGAGTCAGGTTTAATAGGCAAGATGACCAAAACCCCTTTCACTAGTCATAGTGAATGAGCCAATGACATATTAGGACTCATGCATCCTGATGTATGTGGGCCTATGTCTACACAAGCTAGAGAAGACTTCTAGTACTTCATTACTTTTACTGATGACTTTGGTGGTGGAGATAGCTATGTCCATCTAATGAAACATAGGTCGAAATCCTTTGAAAAGTTTAAAGAATTTAGTAATGAAGCTCAAAATCAAGTTAGGAAAAGTAACCAAGTACTTTGATATGATCAAGGTGAAAAATACTTGGTCCAAGAATTCCATGACCATCTGAATGAGTGTGGTATAGTATCACAACTCACTGTATCTGTTACACCTCAATGGAATGGTGTATCTAAAAGGAGAAATCAAACCCTATTTGACATGGTTCGATATATGATGAGTCAAGTTGATCTTCCAAACTCCTTTTGGAGAGAGACTCCAGCAATAACTACTTTTACACTAAACCAAGTTCCATCTAAATCAGTTCAAAATATTTCATATAAGACATGGAGTGAAAGGTGTCCCAGTCTATCTCTCATAAAGATTTAGGACTATAAGGCTTATATGAAACGTCAATCCTCAGGCTAGGGCCCAAATCTAACAAATATCTTTTCGGTAGTAGTAGGAAATAGGCCTAGGTGCTGAAATCCAGATAGCTAGGGGCTGGGTGGTTCCTGGAGGCCTAGATAAGCCCCAACGGGAATTCCCTCCCAGAAAGAAACTATATCCCACAAATACGGGATAAGCTGCAGGTTTTCTATCCCAAGAATGAATTACACAGAGCACACCTTGGCTATATAAACCTTTTAACAATCATGAGGTAAAGGATTTTTTTTTTTAGCTATACTCTCCTTCTTCTTGCTACTACTCAACAGAAAACTAACTTGAGCATCAAACTATTTCCCCCAGGAACACAACGTTGAGCTCTTATGCTGTCTTTATGCACAAGATCCTGATCTGCTCCTTGCCAAACTCTTGGGTGTGGCTTATGCAATCACATTACCTATCAATTTGGTGCCATTTGTAGCAACCCAATATAGTGAACATGATGAGATCACGAATGGAGATCGAAGACTACAGGATACTAAGCAGGAGACCCATCACCCTGAGAGGTTTATAGGGCCAGTACGTGAAGAAACGCACCCAAAAGATGACCTAGAGAATCCTGTGAGCTTTAAAATGACCCCTATAGTTGTAAGGGCCATGTGCCTCTAAACGATGAACAGTTGTAGGCACTACAACATGCCTTATTCAAGTAGTTAGGAGTAACAACTCAACAAGAAATCCAGACAACCTTACCTAAACCTTTGGAAAAGGAAGCTGAAAGTCACCCAGTAAAGGGACCTCACATCCTTGCCCCCAAGAGGCTAGCCTTCAAGGGTACTAGCCCGTGAGAGACCATCATCCCTAGACCATTCATTTGGCCCTAGCAACATTAGTGTGATCCTATAGAGGCTTGACCAGATGGTGCAATGCATATAGGCCTTAGAACAACTTATGGAAGGCATTACCATAGGCATTGATGTGGAGTACCTATGGCTCCAACATTTCTTAAAAAAGATAATCAATGCTCCCACCCTTGAGGGTTTCCTATGCTAAAAATTGACTTATATGATGGTCTTATTGTAACCACTCTGAGTATTTAAATATAGTGATCAATTTTAGTGAGCTCATGCCCCAGACAGTCCATGTCCTGTAGGGCAACCAGAACATGTGCACTATGTTTACCCAAGTGGCTCTCTTGGTCATTATGCAAAGATGTGTATATTCGTCCAACCATCACACACATATTCTTATAAAATTTCATCTATAAGTAATGATGACAGTGAAATTCTTTATTCCTAGCCAATATGAAATTTGAGTAAAATCCCCAAGTGCATGTACAATCATATGCACACATAATGCTATTGGTGCGTATTTTTTGTCCAAACTTTCACACTGTGTCCAACTCAAATGTTACCCATGTTATCCTGTGCCTTCAAGGATTTAAACACTTTAATACCCTTAAACCTTCATAGGAAAATAGGTTTGAGACATTAAATCCATCTAAGTTTATAATTATGGATTTTACACTTAACCGGGTAAAAATGGCCATAGGAACAGTGCCTAGCAAAATCAGCCAATTTTGACAGCCCATAACTCTGGCTACAGGGCACCAAATCCAGGGATCCAAAAGCCAAGTTATTCCTCTTGAAGTTTTCTAAGTGTGGTCAAATTTTCATAGGCAAATTCTTTATGTACAGAAAGTTATGGCAGCTGGAGTACAGGGTACCAAATTTTAGCCACTATTGACCATTATGCCCATACAAAATTTCATAATATTCATACACTTCATTTCCATGTGTAAAACCCACTTGGTAATGTCCATATATGTCTTACACACATGCAAAAACCATTCCCCTGAATTTACAGCCTTTCTAATCATCATTCATAAAAATGCCATCGAAACAGCCCATAAACACCATATGGACAGCATTGTATACACACTTCAAACCACATTCCATTGATCCATATATCCTTCTCACACTACACATACAACATGCCCATATCATTTATATGCATTTATGCACCGCATGCATGATAGTAACTTATTTATTATGTACACTAAGCTTCTTGGAGAACTTCAAAAGCACTAAGCATTCCAGAATAGCCTAGTGTCCTCTTTTTTTGTTGACATAAGCAGTGGTCCTTTCATTGGCTACCCTTAATCTTTCTTGTATCTTCTTGATTTTATTTGTTATTTCTTCAATGATCTCAGGACCCAATTCTAGCCTATCTAAGGCTTCCACCCAACAATGGGTTGTCATGCACCTTCTCCCGTAAAGAGCATCATAAGGTGCCATACGAATGGTGCTTTGATAACTATTGTTGTAAGAAAATTCCACCAAAGGTAAATGTTGGTCCCATTCTCCTTTGAAATCCAAGATACAGCTCCTGAGCATGTCTTCAAGTATTTGAATCACCCTCTTAGTCTATCCATCTGTCTGAGGGTGGTATGCAGCGCTCAGGTGGATTTTGGTTCCTTGTGCTTTGTGAATTGCCCTCCAAAATTTATCTGTAAACCTTGGATCTCTGTCCGACACTATGGAGTTTGGCACTCCATGCAACCTTACTATCTTCTTGATGTACATTTGTCCTAACTTTTCTAATGAGTCTATGATCTTCATTGGCAAGAAGTGGCCACATTTGGTTAGCCTATCTGCAATGACCCAGATTGTGTCATGCCTTAATCTGGTCATAGGCATCCTAGTTAAGAAGTCCATAGTGATGTTACCCCACTTTCTCACTGGAATGGATAGAGTCTGTAATGTTCCTACTGGCTTTTGATGTTCTACTTTTATCCTTTGGCATGTGGCACATTCAGAGACATATATGGCTATGTCCTTTTTCATGTTTGGGCACCAGAAATGTGTTTTCAGGTCTTTGTACATCTTCTCACTTCCAAGATGGATATTTAGTTTACTAGTGTGAGCTTCCTCAAGTATCTCATTTCTGAGTTCTTGGTCACTAGGCACATATATTCTATCCTTGAATTGCAATAGTCCTTGCTTGTAGGTAAAGGATTCATACAAGGACCCTTTGTCTTCTCCAGAAATCTTCTTCAGATTTGGGTCTGCTTCTTGTGTTTTCCTTATCTCCTTAATCCACCTAGACTGAATAGTTAACATATTCACTTGTGCTCCTTCCAACTGTTGCCAATTACGCCAAAGGCATAGAAAACTACTCTCCTCATTGGCATCTGCCAAAGATCCACCTTTTAGCAACCCAGTGTATTTCCTACTTCAGGCATCTGCCACTAGATTGCCTTTGCCTTCCCTATACTCAATGCTACAGTCATAGTCTTTAATATACTCCAACCATCTTCTTTGCCTCATGTTCAACTCTTTCTGAGTGAACAAGTACTTTAGGCTTTTATGGTCAGTTTATATCACAAATGAGCTTCCCATTAGGTAATGCCTCCATTGCTTTAAGGCAAAGATCACTGTAGTAAGCTATAGGTCATGGGTAGGGTAATTTTACTCATGGGGTCTCAATTGCCTTAACCCATAAGCAATCAAATTCCTTTCTTGCATTAACACACATCCTAAACCAGATCAAGATGCATCTGTATAAATAATGTAAGGCTTACTTGGATCTGGTAAGATTAACACTGGAGCTTGACTCAACTTGCTCTTTAACTCCTAAAAGCTATTTTCACATTTTTCAGTCCACTTAAACTTTTAACCCTTCTTGGTTAGTTGAGTAAGGATTGAGGCAATCATGGAGAATTTTGATACAAATCTCCTATACTAGCCTGCTAAGCCTAGGAAGCTTCTGATTTCTTTTACAGTCTTAGGTCTTTCCCACTTTTGCACAGCCTTAACCTTTTCAAGGTCTGCTCTACGGCCTTGTGCATTAATGATGTGTCCTAGGAAAGAAACTTCCTTTAACCAGAACTGGCAATTGGAAAATTTAGCATATAGTTGATTGTCTAACAGTGTGTTCAAGATAATTCTTAAGTGATGCTCATGTTCACTTTCATCCTTGGAATACACTAGGATGTCATCAATGAACACCACTACAAACTTGTCCAAATATGGTTTAAACACATGGTTCATTAAGTCCATGAATGCAGCAGGGCCATTAGTCAAGCTGAAGGGCATAATTGTGTACTCATAATGTCCATATCTTGTTCTAAATGCTGTCATAGGTATATCCTCCTCTTTTACCCTTAATTGAAAGTACCCAGATCTCAAATCAATCTTAGAAGAGATCTTTGCTCCCTTGAGTTGATCAAATAGATCCTTAATCCTAGGGAGTGGATACTTTTTCTTGGTGGTCATAGCATTTAGCTTTCTGTAGTCAATGCACAATCTTAAAGATCCATCCTTCTTTTTCACAAAGAGAACTGGAGCTCCACACGGGGAAACACTTGGTCTTATGAACCTTTTTTCAAGTAGTTCATCAAGTTGTTTCTTGAGCTCAGTCATCTTTGTGATTGGCATTTTATAAGGTGGTATGGATACCGGTGTAGCTTCAGGCTGTAGTTTAATCACAAATTCAATCTCTATTGGAAGGGAAATCCCTGGCAAATCTTTAGGAAATACTTGTGGATAGTCTTTCACTACAGGAATCCTACTAACTTCTTTTTCAATTTCAACATCATTCAATGCATAGTATTCATCTTCAGAAATCACAGGAATCTCATCTAACACTTCTAGTTCCATGCCATGCATTTTATACACTAATTCCTTAGAATTCACTAATGCATGCACTTCATTACAAGGCAATGTGATTTCTCTTTTAGCATAATCAATCTTTATACCATACAGAGCCAACTAGTTCATACCCAAAACAATATCATATTGTGGAATATTCAACACCAGCAGATCAGTCATAATCTTAGTCTTTCCTACTTCTTGCTCACATTCCTTAGCTAGTTCATTTGTAAAAAGACATTGACTACTTGCTGTTCTTATTAATTATATGTTAGGCATGTATTCAATAGGCAATTTCATAGATTTAGCTGACTTCCTAGCCACAATGGACACTGAGGCGCCAGTATCTCTGACAGCTGGCATATTAGGCCTATTTTGGCTTTACTCGTCTTGCCCTCTTCTTTGGACCAAAGGGTAGTCTTTGATATAGTGATCCAAAGCACCACATCTAAGACATGCTTGTGTCTCAAAGTAACATGTCTTCTTGCCATGTAATTTCTTTCATCGAGCACACCTTGGGCCAACAAACTTACTCTTCGCCTTGCCATCCATACTAGGTTTTCCAAACTTGGTAGTGTCCTTACCTTTCATTGGCTTCTATAGTCTTCTAGCCTGGCTGGTCTCTCCTGGTCCACTAGGAAACCATTTGCTTTCATACTCTTCCTATTCCACCAGTAAAGCCTTCTAAACAGCATCATGATAGGTAATGGCATTGAAAGGCCTATCAGCTCTCCTGATATCAGGTCTCAGACCTTCGACAAACCTCTTCGCTTTAAGTTCTTCTAACCCGTGGTATTGTGGTGCATACCTTCCAAGTTGGTTGGACTTGTGTTCGTATTCGAAAACACAGAGATTGTCCTATTTTAGTGCATCAAACTCAACCTGTTTTGGATATTTAATGGCATCACTTACATACTAAGATTGTCCTATTTAAGTGCATCAAACTCAGCCTATTTTAGGTCTTTGATGGCATCACTTACTTATTAGTCTTGGAACATCCTTGTAAATTCAGACCATGTCATCTCTAGCTCATGATCTCCTCTTCTACCTCTTTGGGCAGCATACCTATCTCTAACACTTCTCCACCACATTTCTACACTATCTACAAGATTGTAGGTAGCCAAAGATACTTTCTTTGTGGAGCTCAAATGCATCCTCTCAAACATCTTCTCAATGAATCTTAGCCACTCCTCAGCTTTCTCCGGTCCAGCTATACCACCAAATTGTGGACATTTTAGGCCTTGAAACCTCTCCAACAATTTGACATCATCAGAGCCCTCAAGATCTTCAAGTCTGTGCCTCCTAGACCTGTGTGATCCCTCAGACTCTCGATGCTCTCTGGGCCTCCTCCTTTTCTATCCTTTCACTAAGGTTCCTAGCTTCTAAGTGATTGGCCCTTGACACATAGCCAACCTCAAACCTGATTCTTCTTCCTCTGGGATGTTTTCTATCCTCATCTTCCTCAAATTCTTCATCTTCATTTCTTTCAGAACGAACATTCACTGGGTTGTTCCTACCAACTTCCTGGTTCTGTTCCTGTAGTAATTGTTGTGCTACTTGGAATCCTTGTTGTTGAGCTTGCAGAAGCCTTACTAAGTTTTCATTTACATAGGCCAGATTTCTTTGTAGTTAGACCCACACTTGTGGTACGTTCATTTCAGGTGCTGGGTTTTCCACTCTCTGAATGGTTGGCTGTTCTTGTACACCTCTTTCATTTCTATTGGCCTATATTTACTTAGTAGGAGGTCTTAGGGGCGTCCTTGATCCCCTCTCCTTGTGGCTACCATTTTCCTAATTCATGATCAATAAAAGAGCACAGTATATATAGTATATTAGGTACTTAACACTAGCAGCTGACCGAACTACGTTCTATGTATGTAACTATGTGCATGCATGATGGAACTATGTGCAACTCCAATCCAAACCATGCTTTGATACCAACTTCTATTACCACTTTGAGTATTTAAATATAGTGATCAATTTTAGTGAGCTCAAGCCCTAGGCAGTCCATGTCCTGTAGGCCAACCAAAATATGTGCACTATGTTTACCCAAGTGGCCCTTTTGGTAATTATGGAAAGATGTGTATATTGGTCCAACCATCACACACATATTCTCACACAATTTCATCTAGAAGTAATGATGACAATGAAATTCTTTATTCCTGGCCAAAATGAAATGAGTAAAATCCCCAAGTGCATGTACAATCATATGCACACATGATGCTATTGGTGCGCATTTTTTTTTCCAAACTTTCACACCGTGTCCAACTCAAATGCTACTCGTGTTCCCCTGCACCTTAAAGGTTTTAAACCCTTTAATACCCTTAAAACTTCATAGGGAAACAGGTTTGAGACATTAAATCCATCTAAGTTTCTAATTATGGATTTTACACTTAACCAGGTAAAAATGGCCATATGAACAGTACTCACCCAATCAGCCAATTTTGACAGCCCATAACTCTGGCTACAGGGCACCAAATCTAGGGATTCAAAAGCCAAGTTATTCCTATTGAAGTTTTCTAAGTGTGGCCAAAATTTCATAGGCAGATTCTTTATGTACAGAAATTTATGGCAGCTGGAGTACAGGGTACCAAAGTTTAGCCACTATTGACCATTATGCCCATACAAAATTTCATAATATTCATACACTTCATTTCCAGGTGCAAAACCCACTTGGTAGTGTCCATATATGTCTTACACACAT
>KK902228.1:25873-43275 GCA_000696445.1 Aquilaria agallochum | reverse complement strand
CGAAAATTAGGTATGAAAATTTTCGAACACCCGGTTTACCCCGTTTCACTTGGATCTTAGAGGGTTTCGGTTAAATTCCGCTGCGCTGTTTGGCTCCCGAAACCCAACACATTCCTCCATAGTTGAATTTGGCCAGAATTACTCTTTATAACTATATTTTCTTTTTTTGTCATTTTAGTCTCAAACATTTATTCTCTTCTTATTTGGCCATCAGATTAAAATCAAAGAAGGGGTAATTTGGTGGAAGCCTTTTGTTGCTGATTACAGGTCATCCTCCTTGAATCATTCTCCCTTGTTCCTTAAATCAATGTCCTCTCATAATCTTATCGGAATCTCTAGCTTTTTTTTTTTTGTATGATCATGGCAGTTAGGGACTTGTGACTCCGAGGAAGCCTCTCTCCTTTTAAACGATTATACCAGTTGTCTCCACTCGCCATCGCCTTCTTGCCTCACATCAAACCGCCTGTCACCAATGATGAGAATAGAAAGAAGAAGCCCTTCGCAAAACCACCCACATTGCTAATGCTCACTTCTATCCCTGCGTCTTCATATACAATTGGCCGTTGTTTTCCATTGACACTCCGTCCGCCACCATTGTTTGCTGCCATCCTGTTCGGAATCTACCCTAGCTGCCCCTCTCCAAGCCTAGGCCACCTATTGCCAAATTGCTATCACCATTGTTAGCAATCGAGGACAAAACCACCTCCACCTATGAACTCATTTCTAGACCTAAAATTGACCCAGCTTTAACCCATTTGACCAAGTCCACTGTTGCTTCTCGATAAAACTTGCCTTTAGCCCTCCCATTTCTAAGTTAGTTTGTTTTCATCCTAAATGCTTCTATGTTCATAGAATAAGCATTAACGACATTGATAATTTGTATTTTAATTTGGTTTTTTTATTTGTTGTTTTAGCCACAAATTAATTTAGTAAAATTGATGATACAGAGGATTATAATTTTAGGCTAGTTATCTAATTATTTAAATAATTTAATTTAGTTAATCTTTTTAAGAAGTTAAAAATTTATTGAATTAAGGCACTAAAATACTTAAAAAATATTTAAGTAAATTCTTTTTGGTGGACAAGGTGAAGACTTGTTTGACATATTTATTTGTTCAAATCTGATTGGTCTCTTAGACCATTATAATGGTCCAATCAGGCTAGTAAAATTGATTATTAGCAACTCTTGAAAAGTAAAGCAAATGTCAAGTTTTTAATATAATTTTTAAAAAATAACACTTATCTCACTAATGGTTTAGAAACCTCTTAAAAACTTATAATAGCAATCATAGTTTTTTCTTATTAACGTGGAAAAGATAGTTAGTTGCTTAATCCTTAAACCTAACCATAACCCTAATCCCTAATCCTAACCCTATGCCCTATCCCTAACGCTAATCCTAAGTCCTAACTTTAATCCCTAATCGCTATCCCTAATCTCTAACCCTAAACCTTAAGCCTAAGCCCTAGCCCTTAACCCTAAACCTTAAGTCCTATGCCCTAACCTTAAACCCTAACCCTAATCCCTAACCCTAGACCCTAAGCCCTATTTCCTAACCCTAAAGCTTAAGCCTTAATCCTAACCCTAACCCTAAACCCTACACCCTAATCCTTAACCTCCAACCGTAATTTTTACCCTAATCTATAATCTCCAACCCTAATCCCTAATCCTCAAGGGAAGATTCTTCCAATATATACAAAGTCTCTAATATTTTTCTGGGCCTCAAACGAATTAAGTTTTCATTTATTACATATATATAAATATTTTGCATTTATAAATTAAAATTTTAAATATGTTAGTTGTAGTAAAATTAATATTATAGTCCAAAAAACCCTAAACATCACTCCAACCCTAAAGTTTAGAAATATACATCTTTCCCTGTACTTTTTTTCATACCATTGGAAAAAATTTTATGAAATCCTAAATCAAATTTTACTTTAGTCATCTTCTAGTAATTTCAGTTTTTACAATTCTTTTTTATAGTTGTTTTATATGTTCACACAGAAGAAAAAATAATTTAAATTGTCTATTAACTACAAAAAAGCACCATCAGACTAACTTACTTGAGTATGGTGACTGTACAGTTTAAATTAGGATTTCTGAAGTTTTGAACAGACAAAGGTACTAGTTTAAGGTCATAGTGTTATCGAGTTAAGATTATAGTGATACCAATTTAAGGTTGCAGTGGCATTAATTTAAGATTGCAGTGGTACTAAATTAAGGTTATAGTGGTGCCAAGTTAAGATTGCAGTGATACCAAGTTAAAGTTATAGTGGTAACAAGTTAAGCTTATAATGGTACCAACTTAAGCTTATAGTGGTACCAAGTTAGTACAGTGGTAACAAGTTAGTATGGTAACAAGTTATAATGGCACTAACTTAAGGTTATAGTGGTATCAAGTTAAGATTACGGTGGTACCAAGTTAAGGTTACAACGGTATCAAGTTAAGATTATGGTGGTACTAAGTTAAAGTCATTGTGGTACATAATTAAGGTTACAGTGATACCAAGTTAAGGTTATAGTGGTACCAAGTTAAGTTGGTATCGCTGTAACCTTAACTTGGTACTACTGTAACCTTAACTTGGTACCACTGTTGCCTTAACTTGATACCATAATAATTTTAATTTTGTACCACTATAACTTTAACTAGGTGCCAATGTAACTTTAACTTGATACCAGTCTAACCTTAACTTAATATCACTATAACCTTAACTTGGTACCACCATAATTTTAAGGTTATAGTGGTACCAAGTTAAGGTTATAGTGGTACCAAGTTAAGGTTAGATTCGTACCAAATTAAGGTTATAGTGATACTAAGTTAAGGTTATGGTGGCACTAACTTAAGGTTATAGTGGTATCACTTTAAGGTTATAGTGGTATCACTTTAATGTTGTAATGGTACCAAATTAAAGTTATGATGGTACTAATTTAAATTGTGATATCAAGTTAAGATTATTATGGTACCAAATTAAGGTTACAATATGTTGGTACCACATGAACTATATCTTGGTACTACTAAATCATATATTGGTATCACTCCAACCATAATTTTGTATCACTCTAACCATATAACCCGTAAACAAGGACAGTAGGTTGCAATATGTCTGATGGCCTTTAACTCAGGTCCTAACTAACAAAACAATTAAAGTTTGTGGAATGGCTAAAGAAGAGGGGTCTGGTCTCGGTACCGTGTCAGGTCGGACCCGTCTGTCTGCCCTGACCCAAACGGAAAATGCATTAATTAACGCCTATTAATCGGGCCGAACTGGGTATGCAACCCAATTTACTCCTAGTTGCAAAAAGTGAAGCCAATACAACAAATGTACTCCAATTCAATTCCTAACCTAGCCAAACTTAGCGTGCAATTATCACCGAGACAAGGAGAGGCATCGTGCAAAATTTTCGATCTAATGGCATGATTGATCGAGTATGAAACAAGATTAAGTTTGACTTTACAAGAATAAGCACAAGCTCCTTTTTATACGTCTGGTCTGACTTTGGAGTTTTAGTTGGCACGTCACTTGCTTCTGTGAGTCTGATTTGCAAGATCTACTTCCATTTAAGGGGGATGACACAACCATGTGTTACTAGTTTCATGGACAAGTATTCCAGAAGCGCCTACCCAATCCATGTTCCCCAATAGTACTTGTTTTAGGATAATGCTGGTGTATTAAAATTTTAGAAAATTTTCTTGCTAGATAATGTCTAAAATAATAAAAAATATTTTAAATTAATCGGGTTTTCCACAGTTTTATCTCCAAGTATTATCTGGTTCATCAATTATTCATTGAAATCCAATAAGGATGGCTAAAATATTAATTTGGTCCTTGAATTTTCAAGTCTTTGCTCAATTTGCCAATAAAGAAGAGTTGGTTGCAATGGCACTTCAAACTTTTTATTATATGACCAACTGCCTCGCAATTGACTAACTCGAACATTGACGAAAATTTTCACTAATGTTTCGTAACATTGTTGAACCCTCAATTATCCCCTGTGGCCATGAGGCACTGCTGCTGCGACTGCAAATGCCTTTCAACCTAAGGCCTTGTTCAACCTTAAGCCACACCATATTCAAGGCTACGTGCTAAGTGGCTTAAATTGAATTGATTTTATATTAGAGTTTAAAAGTCATTTAAAAACCATTTCAAGAACCAAAAAGTTTTGAGATGCAATCTACTTTTAGAGAGTAGCAAGTAGTGTTTAAAACATTAGAGTTATCTGTCCCTCCCCTCAAGCCATGCAAAACCAAAGGCAGAGCTAGAGAAAATAGTCAGTAAGGCAAGTGATAATTTAACATATACCTATAAATTTTAAAACCTGTGAGGTCAAGTTGCAAATGTTAAATGTGACAAAACCCACTTCCGATCACTGACAATTGATGGAGTAGAAAATGATCTCTATGATTACAAAAATTAGCAGAAAAATTCATGAAATTTACAATTTAGTCATTCAAGAGCCATTTGTGCACGAAATATAAACTTCGACATGTGATTGGGAGCCCCCTATTGTTCAAGGGCTAATTGGGCAGATTCGACAAAGTTCAAGACCCAAATGAAGGGTTGGGCCTAAAAAGAAGAGTGATATTAGAAGCAAAGGTTATCATAGGGCTAGACATTTGCACTATAAATAACGGGCTAAAACCATAGGCTTTTTGTGGCATTGGAATATACAAACATGGAAGGGTTGCTAAGATCAAAAAGACGTAATAGTCTTTGGGTTTTGATGGTTTTGGGAGTGCTTGTTAGCTGGGAAATTGAATTGGCAAGAGCAGGGCCCTTCTTTTGTTTGAGTCCGGCAAGTCCTTGCCGTAGAAAGTACATTCCCTGCCCATTCGAGTGCCCTGACACTTTCTCACAGGACCCAACTGCCAAAGTTTGCGACGTCGATTGCAGCAACCCTTTGTGCCTACCGGTGTGCAAGAGTAAGGCGCCTAATTACCTCACCCCTTTGCCTTTTGTTTGGGGGCTTTTCTTCCCGGGTCTTTTCTTCATTTTCGTATACTACAAGCTTAGTAATCTTATGAGTAATTATATTCTATTCATGAGTGCGTAATTTCTTTTTTCAATCCCACTAGTGTGACTATATATTATGATGGAGATGCATCATGCATCGTCAAATCTGAGCACGTAAATCTAACAGTATATAATATGTCACAGAGATAAGGGGCTGGGGTGCCTTACCCCTAACCCCTAATATTTTTTCATATATATATATATAATGTGTATTCTTTGAATTATTTTAAAAATTAAATAGTAAAAAAAATATAAATAACAATAATGATGGTAAAGAAAGTAAAAAAATATTAATTTTAATTTTTTTATGTAAAATTTATACCCAATATTAATATATTAGCCTTGATTTTTTTACTTGCAATTGAATTATTTTTTGATGTTCCTATTATCATGTCAATCAAATTACTTGTTAAAGCCAAATTGAAATTGGCTTACGATATAACAAAAAGAAAAGCAGTTATATTAACTCACATATAAATTTCACATAGTTTATTTTTTGGGTGTACGAAATTGAGGCAAAGAGATCAAACAAAATAGGAATAAAAAAAAAACTTGCAATAGTAGAAAGTCATGAAGCATCATATAACAATTTTTTTTTTTATTTTTTTATTTTTTGACTTGCATGTTATTTATTTTATCTAATGGGTTTAACCATAATTTTTTTGTTTGTTCAGACAGTACATAATTCCTATTGTCATGCTCGATTAAAAAGAGTAGCACTACTATTACAATATTTTTTGTAAGTTAGAACTTACAATCACAACTTCTCCATTCTCCATTTCATCACCACCCAATTTATGTGATTTACCGTTTCAATTTTTTATATTTATTTATATTTTTTTTAATTTTATTATTGATTTCAATGAATTTTATACTAAAATCACTATGTGATTGTGAAAATTGAAATTAGGAAGTTTCACTATTTTTTATTATAAGGGCTCTAACTATAATTTTAGTATTTTTTTTCTAACTATACCGAAAAAAGTATATATTCTCTCTCTCTCTCTCTCTCTCTCTCTCTTTATATATATATATTAAAATTTTCTTAATTTTGCCTCCTCAACTTAAAATTCTAGCTCCGTCTATGTCCATCATAGTAATAGACAGACATGCCATAATTTTCAATTTTTTTCCATCGGTGCCATATTATGAAAATAAGATCAGTAATTGAAGTCTACTTTGCACTCAATTTGTTGCAAATAAGAGTTGGATCAGTTGATTAAGGATAAGAGGGTTAGTTACTTTGTAGTGCTTTACCTTCAATTCTCTCTACCAATAAACTCTTGGTAGTCCATTTAAAAGTACTGAGCTTCAATTAGCTTGGGTTTAGGGCTATAAATGAATTATGCCGAGCTTGAGCCTTTGAGTTCTGCTTGATAAGTTAACAGTACATCCCAAGCTAAGTTAGTAAGCAATGATACCATAATTCAGATTCGAGCTTCGTTTGAACGCTGGATAGGCTTGATAAAATCAATGCCTAAACTTTAAATTTTTTAAATTAGGAGGTTATATGTAAGTATGACTTAATTTGAACAGAGTAAATTGTAATTATTGTCGTATTCAATGATCTTGTTGCAAAATGAGAGTAACCGAAAGTTTTGGAACTTGATGAGAGTGTTTGTACTCATGATCTGGATTTCAGAAAAATTAGTGTAATTAACTATTTTCATAAGCTTGTTATGTTCCATTGATTTTTAGGTCAAGTAAATATCGAACAAATTTCTCAACTATAGCTTGATAGGACTTAGTGCTTACTGCCCCAGATTAAGTTAAGCTCAAGTTATATGATAATAGCCTAACTAGTTCACACATTTACATCTCTGTATTTAGTTGAACTGCTTAAATCACTCTGAAATTTTGTTCTCTATTAGCTAAAATGGTAAAAGTCTACTTAAACCCTGGGTGTCTTAGAGCGTCCTGAGAGTTGGAACGAGAGTGAAAAACTGTTGTTTTCTAAAGTTTAAGTAAGGAAAAGTGTTGAAAAAATAAGAATGTAGGAGAGCGAGAGCGGAATCGTCAATCTAAAGAAAAGAAAAAGACAATTACAGACACCCCTCAATAATTTTCTTTTCGTGAAGTTTAGTCCTCAAAAATTGTCTTCCTTTACTCGTTTGTCTTCCCATGTGTTTCAGGTCCGGTAGCAAACTGTGACGGTCCCGGTGCAGCTTGCCACGATCCCCGCTTCATCGGCGGCGATGGTGTCGTCTTCTACTTCCATGGAAAGAGCAATGAGGACTTCAGCCTCGTCTCGGATGCCCATCTCCAAATCAACGGCCGTTTCATCGGGCACCGCCCCGCCGGCCGTTCCAGGGACTTCACTTGGATTCGAGCTCTCGGTATTCTATTCGAAACCCACGAATTCACACTCGAAGCCGTGAAAACCCCGAACTGGAACGACGAGGTCGACCACCTGAAGTTCACATATAACGGGGAGGAGTTGGCTGTTCCTGAAGGCGTACCATCTGTTTGGTATAATTCCCCTGAGAAAGAAATCAAGGTTGAGAGAGTCTCAAGGAGGAACAGCGTGGTTGTGACACTGACGGATTCGGCTGAGATTAGGGTGAATGTTGTTCCCGTGACCAAAGAAGATGATAGAACTCATGGGTACAAGGTTCCTTCTGATGATTGTTTTGCTCATTTGGAGGTCCAGTTCAGGTTCTTCGGTTTGTCCCCAGCAGTAGAGGGAGTTCTTGGCCGGACTTACAGGCCAGATTTCGTGAACCCCGCGAAGCCGGGAGTTGCAATGCCAGTTGTTGGGGGTGAGGACAAGTACAGAACATCTTCTCTTCTCTCTGCAGATTGCAAGACTTGCTTGTTCAATGGTTCAAAGCAGGTGATTGCTTCCGTGTTTGAGCAAGGAACTATGGACTGTACTGAGGGGGCGGATTGTATGCAAGAAATGAAGCAAGAGATTTAAGTGCTCATTTTCTAGGGAATAATGGAAGCTGAAGATTCTGAGCCAGGTGGTCTGAAATAAGTAATAATTCGGTATGTTGTAATATTGTCATCTCATATGTTATCAGTCTTGTGTGCGTCTAGCATCTGCAATGAGCATTGTTTCTGGCTCCACCAATTGATATTATTCCTCCAGTTGTTGATTGTGATTATAATATTGAGTCTACTTTGATTGTTACCTAGGGAAAGAACTTGTTGCATATGTCGCGTGAAATTAGTACATTTCGGTAGCAAAACACCCTTCATGCCCAAGAAACTTGGAACAGTTCTTCAAATTGTGGA
The DNA here is from genome assembly GCA_000696445.1 of Aquilaria agallochum. Taxonomy (NCBI): domain Eukaryota; kingdom Viridiplantae; phylum Streptophyta; class Magnoliopsida; order Malvales; family Thymelaeaceae; genus Aquilaria; species Aquilaria agallochum. The sequence continues at coordinate 35,028 of KK902228.1, read as the reverse complement.
TACAAACGGAAGGAAACTTACTTTTTAAGTATTGTAGAGTCTGGATTTTCAGTTGGCCAGCGGCCATGCCAAATTGAAACTCAAACAAATGTCTAAGAAGCACTCTTCATCAAGTAAGCTTCTAAACGCTTTGTGTAACCTAATGCAGATTCAGTTGTCTTTGATGGCATAATAGTTTCATTTGCTTCAGTTGCATATGCTACCGTTACATCAGCTAAAGTCTCCTGCTCCCGGGTTTCTGTTAGCTGGAACGTTGTTTTGTATGAAGAAAATCCGAGATTCAGGTGGCCTCCTTCTATCACTTGCAATGTGATTCTGTGCTGAGATTCATCAAGTTCAACAATTTGTTCTTTTTGATAGCTCATAGCTGGCACATCTGACCACAAAAATTTCCCAGTAAACCAATAAATCAGGCATCTTCACAGCCATGTTTCTTACTTGTTAAGAGGGCAATAGAAATCATAACAATCTTTACTCTGGACTAGATTTCCTGTGGCTGCAGATGATGGTCTTCTCAATTTTTCTTTTTGATGAAAGGCATGCCATTAAAAAGCCATTACTAAAGAAAAGGTAATAAAAAAGCATCCAAATTTAGTTTAAAATACAGTTTGCTCGCTTTTGTTTTGAAAACTTAGACTTCTCCTATAAAGTAGCTGCGGACACTATTTTAACAATGCTTCTTAGTTAGTGATCAACTTCTCAATTTCCAAGTTAAACTATATAGTGCATGTTTTCCAATAGGTTTAAACTGTCTGAAAATATTTGACAGATAGTATACATGTTAGATTATTGATTTTTCCTTTATTTAAATACAAAACAATCTATTTATCCTTACTACTGTCAGTGTTGATACAATTTTCAAAACAGGAGATAAAAAATTGTATTTTTACCCCAAATCTCTCTGGAAGGTTTTTCGTAAACTATCCCAAAAAAAAAAAGAAAAGAAAAGAAATCATGTGTATATTGAACTAACCAGAGCCGAAAGTGAAGAGTATAATTGTGCCCAGGCCACCATCTCCTTCAATCAACTTTGCTTCCTCGACCAAGTTGGGGATGATGCTTGGAATGATATGTATCATATCCTTTGACAAAGCTTGCCATAGTACTCCGACACCAACTCCTACCTTGACTTGGCTTTGCGCTTGTGCCATCATTGGGCACCTGATTGCAAAATTTGGAGAGCCTTGGAAAGAAGGTAACCTACTGAAACTCTTCTGGAAATGTGAAATGGAAATGGGAGAGCTTTTAAGTTGCCAGCAGGGCATCTATCTTTGGTAGGGGACAGTACTGAATGAATAGATGCTATATGTCTCATAGTTTGTCCTGTCACGACAAGGAGGAAGACAAAAATAGGGAAATATTATGAGTCCGTTCATTTTAACTTAAGTTAATTGAATCTAAAATAATTTATTTTTATTCCCATATCATTTTTTCCCGAAACTAATTTTAATTAAAAATTAATATTATGCAGGTGCAATAATTCATTGAAAATACAATTTTTGTAATCTCACTAAATTTTCATGAATTTTTCTAATTTTAAGCATAAAAAAATTCATAAAAATTTACATAATATTAGCTTTCAAATAAAATTCGTTTTAGGAAAAAAAAAATGAATCAATTGACTTAAGTTAAAACGAATTGACCTTATATTTTTTTTTCTGTATGGTTAGTTTTCTTGCTTATGCAACTATCCATTTGAAGCCACTTTGTTTGCTCGAACAAGACATCCCAGCGATGGCTAGAGGTGTTAACAAACCGAGCTTTTATCGAGCTATTCGAGCTCGAGCTCGAAAATGCACCTTAACGAACCAAGCTTATCAAACTTCAAACTTCAAACTCAAACTCATGCTGATTTTGATATTCGAACCCTTTATCGAATCAAGCCTGGATTCTCTAATGTTCAGTTCGATAGTTTTTTTAGCCTATCGAGCCCTATATAATATTAATATAAATATTAAAATTTTTATAATTAATTTAATTAAAAAAAAAATTACCTAAACCTAAAACTCATTTGTTTAGACTTAGAATTCACCCAGATTTTCTCGCCGCCAGCCCTCCTCCTCTGGTGATTTCATCGGCTCCCTCCTTCACTAACCTCCCATCAGCCCCATCGTCCTAAGCTCCCATCTTCCACTACTAGATCAAGTGGCACCACGTCCTCATGGTCTACCTCATCGCTCTGATCCTCGCCTTCTGCAATGCCTACGGCTACAACTTCACTGATTGGTTTTTTGCGGCATTAGCAACCAGCAGACACTCACAATCACGAAGCTGCAGCGAGCCACGGCCGATCTCACTTCTCCACCAGACATCTCTTCTATCGAGCGCCGAGAGTTGTGTAGTCGGTCACTTCTCCAAGGCTCTGCCTGATTTCTCCTCTATCGCGCGTTGCCCATTCGTTGGATTTCTCCTCTGTCGCACATCACCCCATCGCTGGATTTCTCCTCTGTCATGCAATCGATCGCCCCTTCGTCGGATTTCTCCTCTGTCGCACATCGTCAATCGCGCATCGCTCCACCTAACTTCTTCTCCGTCGCACACTGCTAATCACACAATCGGTTGCTCCTCCACCAGACTCTCCCCCATCTACTGTGCCACCAGCCCGTTGCCATATATCAAGCTCTTTAACAGGTTTTTGAACGTTCAAGTCCTTTCAAGCACCATACCGAGCCAAACTTGAGCACCATTTTCTCGAGCTCATCAAGCTCAAGCCCGAACCCGAACACTTCTCAAACTTAAACGAGCCAAGCTCGAGCCCAAGAGGTTCAGGCTTGGCTCGGTTCGATAACACCCCTAGCGACGGCTAAGATTCAAGTGATACTGCACTCCAAAAAACTAGGCAGCCTAGGAAGTGGTCTAATTATATATCAAACTCAACAGGTTTTGTGTGGCAAACACTTCATCTCCAAACTTCCTTAGAATAAATTCTCATACTTTGTACTTGAATGCTTCCGAGTATGAAAAAAATAAACCAGCCCATTTGAACCCACATTGTTTGCTAGAACAAGACATGCACCTTAAAAGAAATGCACAGCGACAAGCAGACTGTAGAAATTTGTAAGCACTTGAGGCGTTTGCCTCAGTTACAACTTCCAAGTGCATCAGAGTGAACTTTAGGCTGAGATTTAAAATTCAAATGTTATTAAAAGAAAAAAAAATCCAGCCATTTGGAGTTAGATTTTCTTCCTTTATAACTTCCAACTTGTAATTGATTCTTATTATTTAAAAAAAAAAAAGAAAAGAAAAAGGAAACACGCAAATCCAAACCGAAGGGAAGTTCACTTAAAAGCCCCAAGTGTAATTTGTGCATATGCTTATAAAATAAATTTGTCCATTTCAACATTCTACAAGCTAGAAGTCTGACACCAATAATTTTATTGGAAAATAAAACTAAAGCCGGCACGTCTATTTTTCTCACATTACAAGATAATCGAATAATAAACCATCCACCCAGAAAATAACTGAGCCAATTTATAATAGCCTAGCAACTATCTCATGAGCAAAGTAGGAAGACCATATGGCAAATCATGTTGGTGTCATTCATTATTCAGGCTATTCAGTTTCAAGAGTTTAGGAACCGGTAATTAATCTAATAGACGAACATAGATTTAATTTTATTCCGAACGAAACTAAATAACAAAATATCCAATCTTTATTAAATTAAATTGGTTTTTTTGGATTTCAGTTTTCTCCAGATCTTGCTCGTCGTTAGCTCGTTACTTGGTCTTGGTCAGACTCCTGGGTCGGGACGTTGCTTCTCACGGATAAAAGGAATGACCAAATTAAAGTTATAACAGATTGAGGATCAAAATAGAACTAATTTCAAAGGTTGGGGGATCATTGACGCATTTTTACATAATTATCATGAGTACGGTGGCAACTCATCTGCGCTAAACTCAGCAGCTGTCCTGGGCCCTGGCAACGAGCCTCAATTCCTCAACAATGGAGGCTCTCAACTTGCTGCCTCTCTCCAGCATTCCGAGAAGAACCTTCTCTGCTCCTCCCCGCTCCAATCCCCGTACTCACTCTGTCCTAAACACCAAGCCCAGAATCTCCACTCTGTCTCTCGTACACTCTTTCCAAAGCCCAGAATCAATTTCAAAAAATCAGGATTCTAGTTACCCAGAATCACAAAAACCGTCACAACCCATCTCAGAGAAACCAAATTCCCCTCCTTCAGCCTCTTCTTCTTCTTCCTCTCCCTCTTCTTCCTGTGGATTGGTCTTTGATTTGGGTCCGCCTGATTCCTGGGACTGCAAAGAAATTGGGTCACCGGTAATCAAAAGATTCCACAGTGATGAGGGAGAAAGGTGGTTCATGTGGCATCATGGGGTTTCAAGCAAAGACCCAGATTCAGATTCCATAGGATTGGCAGTTTCTAGCAATGGAATCCATTGGGAGAGGGGCCAAGGAGCTGTAAAATCAAGTGGAGGTGTTGGGTTGGTAATGAATAGCAGTGAAGATTGGTGGGCATTTGACACTAAAAGTATCAGACCCGGTGAGGTATTAATCATGTCAAGTTCCAATGTCAGAGCCTCTGGCTCTGTTTACTGGCTTTACTATACTGGTTATAGCAGTGAGAGAGTGGGAATTTCTGGGAACAATTCTGTGTTCAATTTACGTAACCCCGAAAGGATTTGTTTTGATGGTGAAACTATGGCAGATGGGGAGATTTATAGGTCGCATCCGGGGTTAGCAATGAGTCAAGATGGGAGACATTGGGCTGGAATTGAAGGGGAACATCACACAGGCGCACTGTTTGATGTTGGGTCTGAGAGAGATTGGGAAGCCTTGTTTGTAGCATCTCCCAAGGTTGTATTCCATGGGAAAGGTGATCTTAGGATGTACTACCATTCTTTCGATGCTGAAAACGGGGAGTTCAGCATTGGCATTGCGAGGTCAAGAGATGGGATGAAATGGGTGAAGCTAGGGAAGATAATAGGAGGAGGAGAAAGAGGACGGTTCGACGAATTTGGGGTCTTAAATCCGTGTGTGGTGAGGAACAAGACGGACGGGACGTATGTGATGGCGTATGAAGGAGTTGGTGGAGGTGGGGAGAGGTGTATTGGGTTGGCTGTTTCAGAGGATGGGTTGAAAGATTGGGGGAGAGTTGGTGAGGCTGTAATGAGTCCCGGGGAGCAGGGCAATGGTTGGGATAGTGTAGGGGTTGGGTGCCCTTACTGGGTGCCCTTACTTGGTGCCAATGGAAGGGGAGATTGATGAGTGGAGGTTGTACTACAGGGGAGTTGGGAATGGGGGAAGAACTGGAATTGGGATGGCTGTTTCTGATGCTAGTGACTTTACAAGGTTTAGAAGATGGACTGGATTTCATGTGTAAAGATTCAAGTTTCAACTCATGGTTATCTCATTTTCTTATTGGCTTCTGGGATTTTGGCTTTTTATTTTTTTTCTCATTGTAAAATTTGAACAAGAACCCACTTTAGTTGGAAGCAGCGGAAGCCCCGCGTCTCATTATGGCCAAGGGAAAATGTTTTTTTTTTGTATTGTTATTTTTGTACTAAGCTGCTGAGTTTCCACAAAATGGCACTTAATTGTAAGAAAATTAGTTTACATATCTGGTATTACCTCAGGATTCTAATTTTTTTTTAAGTTTTCAAAGATAATAAATGTAGATCTTGTTGCAATATTATTTAGATAAATATTATCAGTAACTGACAAATATTAAAACCATCAAATTCAGAATAACTTTTGTGTGTTTCAAATTAATAATTAGGGATAGATTTAGAAATTTTGTTTTATGGAGTCCATATAAAAATTACATAAAACATACTCATTAAAATTTTAATGTATTTATAGAAAAAAATAATTTTAATTATTCAAATTTTATTTTATTTCACTCTTTCTTTTAAATTAATGGAATCATTCGATAAATTTCAATGGAGTACATCTAAAAGTTTTTTAACAACTTCTAAATAAGTTAAAAATTTTATTTATGTTCATGGGCCCCACAGTATTGTTTATAAATTTGTCTGTGTTAATGATGCTTCTTTAATCTAATTATAACTCATGTTTATTAAGCTCCTCTAAAAGTTGAATTAAGTAGATTAAACTACACCATTATGACCCTTAAAAAAATTAAATTTATAATTTTGCAAAAAATAAAATTGTAACCTAAAGCTTTAGAAGTTTTTGTTCCATTGTAAAAATATTATAATTTAAATATTAACTTGTCAATCTCTAAGGATTAAAATGTGAGAATAATTTTAAATATTAACCAGTTATTTATGCATTCCATTTTAACGAACAAAAAATTTCGCATATGCATTTTTCGATTCGAATAAATTGACAATTACTACGTTTAGTTAGGGCCTTAACCACTAAACATAGTTATCTCATCGATAATTTTAGCTAAAACATTATTTGTTTGAATTCTAGTATAAAATGCTATAATTGGCAAGATAAAATTTTAAATTTATGAGAATGATCATAGTTGTTGAATAATGCTCCATTTTAGAAAAACTAGAATTTGCACAAGTTGATAGTTTAAAAAGGGTAATCCAAGTGGATTATTAAATATTAAATAAAATTATCAGATAAAAAATGTTGATAATAACAAATTAATTGATTCTTATATTAGAATGTTGCTAAAAATGTAATAGTTCTTTCTAATTTTTTGATAATCATGTGTAGAATTAATCATGCAAATAAATATTAAATAAATTTATTTTAATATTTTAAAGTTAAAAAAACTATACACAAAATAATTAAATTTTATAACTTAATTCTTTCACATTACATTGTTGTACTGTTATCAGTTAAACCAAAATTTAAATTACAAATTAGTACACTTGAAAAGGGGAAAAAAACATCACAATTAGGTATGATTTAGAATGACCTTTAAGAACACTAATGACCTTAAGCAGAATGCTTTAAAAGACTGAGATCATATTGAATACAATTAAAATTAGGAAATTTAGGGACCAATGTGGTTAAATAGGCATTTTAGTATGGCAAAATTCTTTCAATTGTACATGATTTTCAATGCTCAAACAATGTTATATATCCTAGATAGTGATGTAGAACTTTTTGTCAAACATTTGTTTCTATTGCTGCTATCATAGTAACTATAGGATTTGAGCTTAAATGCAAATTTGGACTCATATATAAAGAAGTTCAGCAATAATTTTTTTAAGAAAAATATTTCAAGACACAAGAAATATATATATATATATATATATATATATATATATAGCAAATTTGTGCCCAATAGTTGCTACTCCAAGTCTTCAAGTCTTAGAGAGCTCCAAGTGTAGGACTTTATACTTAAAACACAACATCCACTAATGCATTTGTCACACTCATTGTATTCAAGTTTGTGAACTAAAGATTTCTTACATGCAATATCTCACTAAGACAAATATTCTAGCACCTTTTTTTCCACTGGAAAAACTCCACATACATGCCCAGAAGTAATGGTTGCAACAATTAAGGTAATAGTAGCAGAGGAAGGGTTGTTCTCTAAATAATTAGCACATGGAAGAAAGCCAGCCACATAAAGTCATAAACATATGTATCAACCTTCTGGCTTTGGTCAAGAGTGCATATTTCTTTCAAGTCAATTTTCAAATATTTCGGCTACAATTTAGATGCTAAACGTCATGGCTTGAAAACCATCTTGTATACTATCATTAACGTGATTTTGAAAAATGTACAAATCTTGTATTTGCTTTGTCAAAAAGAAACCCAGGCCTAGAGTGAACATATATGGAAATTTTGTCCTCACCTTGCAAAATATTGCCACGATCATTGGATAATGCTCAAGCGTAATTAGCAAATTTTTACTACAAAATTCATCATCAATTAGCACAATCCTAAACCAAACTCTATCATCTCCTTCCACTCCTAGTTTTTACCTTCAAAAGGTTATATACTAAAGAAACTTTGTCCACTTTCCCCATGAATAATAACACAACCTAATAAAATGTTGAATAGGGAATGGTGAACATGCTTATGAATCTCAATAAACCAAGATTCTTCAGAATTCCAACATCAAAGAAACAAAACATAAGGAAAAAAAATCAAATGCAAGCAATAAAGTTGGTGGAGATAAAAAACAAATATACCAAAAAATCTTACTAGAATCAAAGCATTGAAGAAATACTAATTGGGTGCTTTTGATTGAAGCATCTTTGCCCCAATCACCTGCCCCCTGTCTGACACGACTGCCTGTGCCCCTGCCCAGGAAGCCCTATGAGAGTTGGTCTCACGGTGGATTGCAATTGGCTAATTGTGTATGTATGCGGATTAAATCCCATGCTACTAGTTGATTAACCTAGAATATGCAATATGCATGCTCTTATGCTTTGACTTGTTTTATTAAACCATAAAACATTAAGCCGGCTGAGTAAGTTTTCTACTCAAAACAAATACAAATAGCCAAATCACTCAAAAATCAACATTTGTATGAGTTTACTACACATAACAACTCGTGAGAACATTCATACATAAAGTAGACTAATGCCCTCACCCAAGAGCAACCCTAGAGTCAAGGACTCCTCATAACATAAACTATGAAGGCAAACTAAAGTACTGTATAAAACAAGACTTTACTGAGATTTCTTTACCCTAACTCCCACCTTGAAAACACGTCCCAGTGGCGAGTCTTAAAAGTCTTTTTCCAAGTGCTACTAGGCTCTGCAGCCAAAGGAAGATACTAATTAGTACTGTTACCTGACCAACAAGCCACCTAAGTACTTATGTAGACTAGAATCACGAGGATTCTCAACTGCCATACCTGTACACACAAAAGAGTACTACCGAGATAATCATCAACGATTACCTGGTCCAGCAACTTCAGACTCTGTATAACAAAAGCAGGGAGTGAGAATTCGATAATTCTCAGTAAGGGATCTTCAATGTACCTGTAAGAAAATACTAGGACTCTTGCTACGAGCTCACACAGCACGAGGGTGCTATTATATGTACATATAACTAGGCCATAAGACCTCTCCTCAAGTAGTCCTCCTCACGGAGCATCACTCCGCGCCTAGCGAGTTTTAACCCGCTCCTAGCAAGCCGAAGCTTACTGAATGAAACCATGTAGCCTTCCCATAGTCGTTATGCAGGGGAATTATGGTGGGACTTTGTAGACTAGGCCGCAGGGCCTCTTTGATGTAGACTAGATGAACAAGGTT
>KK902227.1:23786-42190 GCA_000696445.1 Aquilaria agallochum | reverse complement strand
TGAATGATTAAATACAAACATCAAAATCAATGAGAAAACAATAAATCTATTAATCTTACATTGGCTGTAACTGATTCTTTTGTGGAAGCCGTTTTGAATGTCGGGTTCTACACTTCAAATACCTTGAAGAGCTTCCACTTTCCAGATTAAAAAAATTCTGTTCATACACAAACCAAAGTTACCAAACTATAAATCATCAACAAAATAAGCTGACATACAGTTACTACTAGGAATTGAATGGTTACATATTACAGCACGGTCAGATGCATTCCCTCTGTTTTTAAGATGCTCAAGAAAATGCTAAAATATAATGTAAAAGGAACGTAGTATTTATATCTGGGTTTCCCCTGATGTTGGAGGATCATTGTTGTTTGTGTTGCAGCCTAAAACTAAACTATAAGACAACTATAAGTTTTTACAGATTGGTATAAGAGAAATATTTTTGGTGCTTCCCATCATTTTGCATTTTCCTTGTTTATAATCTCATATATTATTGTGTTTTGAGCTGCTGCTTATAAAATTTCTTCCTGCAAATCCATGTTCAGGTTCATGGGATCAAGTGTTTGAGGTTTCAGTTGGGCTCTACTTGGTGGGAACTGTGATCTGGAATGTTTTCTCAACTGGTGAGAAAATAATTGAATGACATAAATTGGTACAAGGCTCCTAGCAGCTCAGGGCCCCTAAAACTTACATCCAGACATCAAAAAGGTCCGTCCATTAACCGGGAGAAGATAAAAGCTTTTGAAGTGAGCCTAGCTTTCACCTGGAAGCTTTGAAGAATCACATTCCTTGGTTGAACTGTGGTACAAATATTTCTACCCCAGAAAATGCCATTCAATCCTCCTTATAATGAACACCTGAAAATTACTTGACACTAGAGGAAAATTTTACATGTATAGGGAGAGCAGCAGAACCTGTAAATGTTGTACACAATTCACTATGGCCAAAACTTTCCTGATTCATGCTTGCCTCTTTTCTTAACTTTGGAAGATTAGATGGGTATAGAACAGAACCTCAAGCATTCCTTTTCTGGTCGCCTCTTCACTGTTTTCACATACCAAAGTAACCAAACCCTAGGATTCCATTTCCCTATATTGCTCCAAGGAATGCTGAAACTTGAATGGTGTAAAATAAGCGTGTCCAATCTTTTTTAATTACTGTGATTTCACCTTGAGGTAGAATCACTTGTTCCTAATTGATGGGTTTCGGGAGCCAAACAGCGCAGCGAAATTTAACCGAAACCCTCCAGGATCCAAGTGAAATGGGGTAAACCGGGTGTTAAAAAATTTTCATACCAAATTTTCGGTCGAGATCTCTCACTCAACTGTAGAGTCGAATCACAAAACCTGAACAGTTGACGTGTTCAGGCTCTCTATGGTATCCACACGAGCCTCTCGGGATCACCACGCTTCCACCACGTCCCGGCAGATGCGTTTCTCTTGCGCTCACAGTGCTAGCTTGCATCCTCCAAGGAATTGCAAGAGAAGAGTGTGGCTGTCCTTTTGGAGGCTAGGGCAAGGAGACCTGCGAATTTTTCACTTAAAAGCTGTATTTATAGTGAGACTCAACTTCCAAGCCTAATGGGTTTCAAAGCCCTAATCCAATTAGGATTTAATTTCGGGCTTAATAATGGCTCAACTCNTATATCAACTCATCCGAGCATGGCCATGCATTTTCTAAGTCTCACTCTATCAAGGGGCCCGAAGATATCGCTCCCGTTACATAGGAGGGACAAATCCCATCTTGATCATACAAATCCCTCCGCATGATATGTGACATACCCAATGACCTCCTTCAAGTTCACTCAGTTACGAGCAACAAAGGAAAGTATCAAAGTATGTGACTCACATGTAGGAAACCTTGATGATCTTAGGTCGAAGGACTACATATACCATGATCACTATGAGAATCACTTATGACACTCATATAACGATCCATGTAGTGTTCTCATGGTGGGTCGGTCCAGTACACAAGTTCTCCAACTTGTACCCATATGTAGACTACATATATCATATTAGTCTCCACATATGCTAGTCGTTATGTATTATTGCAACCCGCTCCCCAATAATGCTAGACCAGGGACGTTTAAGAATATCATTATTCTAGGGTTCCGATTATGTTTGTTAAGTTATGCAGAAACAAAACAACAAACATAATTGATGGATTAATGCCTTAATAAAATATCATGACTTAATGTGCAAAAATACAATCATCTCATGATTGGCTTTTGAGCACAACACTAACACTAATCCTATACTCATTGAAAACTTCCTAGGAAGTTACATGAATCAAAGTCAAATGGTATCTTGGCCAAGGTATAGTGCTGCGGTTTGACTTGATTTTATGTAGTAAGTACCTTAAATTAACCTGGCCAAGCAGAGAACTTTAGCTTTGCACATTTGGCTCATTGAACATAAATAAACAAAAATCTTATTAACGAAAAAATTGAGTCTTTAGTGGCAGATTTCTTGAGCCCTATGCATTCATCAAAGTAATTTGAGTTCACAACACCTTATTCTCGAATCAAAAAAACTCCTAATCAATAAAATGCAACCTAATTTCAGAGAACATATTAACCGAACTCACAAAAAAAAATGAAAATAAAAAATCCAAGCTAAAATTTTACCTGACGCTAATAAGGATTTACCGCCGCGAGAACCGAGACAGCTGAACGAGCAAAGCAGTAGAGCTGAGGCCAACACCGGCGAGCGAAGGCTAGGAGCTGCCTGGGCCCTGGGGCGAGTAAGCAGCGGCGGTAGCCGATAGCGCAAGGGGCAGGGAATCACCGATTCAATGATTGACTGATTGCCGGAGCGGGAGAGAGGAGACTAGCAAACTGCGACCGAGAGTCCGAGACGGCGAGACGATCATAATCAGATGAGCACTGCGGCTCAAGCTCAACTCGCAAAGGGCAGAAGGGCTGGTGCCTGGTGAGTGGTGAGCGGCAAGTTCCTACTGCCTCTGCCTCAATGCTTGCCTGTGCCGTGAATCCCGTGATCGATCAATGACATTCGAAGGGGTAAAGGGCCAAAGGCCCAAAGAGGATGAGTAACCGGGTAAGGGTAGCTGGGTAAGGTTTTATGGCCCAACATCAAATAGAAAACAAAAAATGGGCTAAAGCCCAAAATATTTAATTCGGTTATTTCGGTTACCAAAATAACCGACTTATAAAACTGAAACCGAACCGAAACCGAAATTACCTTTATTCGGTTTTCACCGAAACCGAACTGAAATAACGAAATACCGAAATAACCGAACCAAATTTTTAAAATATTTCAATTTTTCGGTTTCTTCGGTTTGACCCGAATAGTGATCACCCCTAGTTGTGAATGTTTCCATTTCATTCCAAACTTGTTGTGAACGTTTCCATTTCATTCCAAAACAAGTTGTGAATGTTTCCATTTTGTTCCAAACTAGTTGTGAATCTTTCAATTTCATTCCAAACTAGTTGTGAATGTTTCGATTTCATTCCAAACAAGTTGTAATGTTTCATTTCATTCCGAACTAGTTGTGAATGTTTCCACTTGATTCCAATCAAGTTGTGAATCGTTCCATTTCATTCCAAAGTTGTTGTGAATCTTTCCATTTCATTCCAAAACAAGTTATGAATGTTTCCGTTTCATTCCAAACTAGTTGTGAATGTTTCAATTTCATTCCAAACTAGTTGTGAAGGTTTCCATTTCATTCCAAACAAGTTTTAAACGTTTCATTTCATTCCGAACTAGTTGTGAATTTGTCCATTCATTTCAAACTAGTTGTGAATGTTTCCATTTCATTCCAAAACAACTTGGGAATACTTCCATTTCATTCCAAACTAGTTGTGAATGTTTCCATTTCATTCCAAACTTGTTGTGAATGTTTCTATTTCATTGAAACTAGTTGTGAATATTTCCATTCATTGGAAACATGTTGTGAATGTTTCCATTTCATTCAAAACTAATAGTGAATGTTTCCAATCATTCCAAAATAGAAGTGAATTTTTCCATTTCATTCCGAAAAACTTGTGAATGTTTCCATTTCATTCCAAATGAGTTGTGAATGTCTCCATTTCATTCCAAACTTGTTGTCAGTGTTTCCATTTCATTCCAAACTAGTTGTGAATTTTTCCATTTCATTCCAAACAAGTTGTGATGTTTCTATTTCATTCCAAACAAGTTGTGAAAGTTCCATTTCATTCCAAAACATGTTGTGAATGTTTCCATTTCATTCCAAATCAGTTGTGAATGTTCTATTTCCTTCCAAAACAAGTTGTGAATATTTCCATTTCATTCCAAATGAGTTGTGAATCTTTCCACTTCATTTCAAACTTGTTGTGAATGTTTCCATTTCATTCCGAACTAGTTGTGAATGTTTCCATGTCATTCCAAACTAGTTGTGAATGTTTCACTTCATTCCAAAAAAGTTGTGAATGTTTCCATTTCATTCCAAACTAGTTATGAATGTTTCGATTTCATTCCAAACTAGTTGTGAATGTTTCCATTTCATTCCAAACAAGTTGTGAATGTTTCCATTTCATTCCAAACTAGTTGTGAAGGTTTCCACTTCATTCCAAAGTAGTTATAAATGTTTCCATTTCGTTCCAAACTCATTGTGAATGTTTCCATTTCATTCCAAACAAGTTGTGAATGTTTCCATTTCATTCCCAACAAGTTGTGAATGTTTCCATTCATTCCAAACTAGTTGTGAATGTTTACATTTCACTCCAAAACAACTTGGGAATGTTTTCATTTCGTTCCAAACATGTTGTGGACGTTTCTTTTTCATTAGAAACTAGTTGTCAAGGTTTCCATTTGATTCCAAATGAGTTGTGAATGTTTTCATTTCATTCCAAATCTGTTGTGAATGTGTCCATTTCATTCCAAAATGTTGTGAATGTTTCCATTCAATCCAAACTAGTTGTGAGTGTTTCCATTTCATTCCAAACAAGTTATGAATGTTTGTATTTTATTCCAAACTAGTAGTGAATGTCTCCATTTCCTTTCAAACAACTTGTGAATGTTTCCATTTCATTCCAAACTAGTTGTGAATGTTTCAATTTCATTTCAAACATGTTGTGAATGTTTCCATTTCATTCCAAACAAATTGTGAATGTTTACATTTCACTCCAAAACAGCTTGAGAATGTTTCCATTTCATTCTAAACAAGTTCTGAAAGTTTCCATTTCATTAAAAACTGGTTGTCAATGTTTCCATTTCATTTGAAATGAGTTGGGAATAAACTCCATTTCATTCAAAATTTACTGTGAATGTTTCCCTTTCATTCCAAACTACTTGTGAATGTTTCCACTCATTCCAAACAAGTTGTGAATGTTTCGTTTTGATTCCAAACTTGTTGTGAATGTTTCCATTTCATTCCAAACATGTTGTGAATGTTTCGATTTCATTCAAAAACTAGTTGTGAATGTTTCCATTTCATTCCAAACTCATTGTGAATGTTTCCATTTCATTCCAAACTTGTTGTGAATGTTTCCATTTCATTCCAAAACAAGTTGTGAATGTTTCCATTTCATTACAAACTAGTTGTGAATGTTTCCATTTCATTCCAAACTAGTTGTGAATGGTTTCATTTCATTCCAAACAAGTTGTGAATGTTTCATTTCGTTCCAAACAAGTTGTGAATGTTTCATTTCGTTCCAAACCAGTTGTGAATGGGCCCATTCATTCCAAACTAGTTGTGAAAGTTTCCATTTCATTCCAAAACAACTTGTGAATGTTTCCATTTCATTCCAAACTAGTTGTGAATGTTTCCATTTCATTCCAAAATGTTGTGAATATTTTGATTTCATTCCAAACTTGTTGTGAATGATTCCCTTTCATTCGAACTAGTTGTGAATGTTTCCAATCATTGGAAACATGTCGTAAATGTTTCCATTTCATTTAAAACTAACTGTGAATGTTTCCATTCATTCCAAATTAGTAGTGAATTTTTCCATTTCATTTCAAACAGGTTGTGAAAGTTTCCTTTTCATTCGAAATGATTTGTGAATGTTTCCATTTCATTCCAAACTTGTTCTCAGTGTTTCCATTTCATTCGAAACTAGTTGTGAATCTTTCCATTTCATTCCAAAGTTCTTGTGAATCTTTCCATTTCATTCCAAAATAAGTTGTGAATGTTTCTGTTTCATTCCAAACTGGTTGTGAATGTTTCAATTTCATTCCAAACTAGTTGTGAGTGTTTCCATTTCATTCCAATCAAGTTTTAAATGTTTGATTTCATTCCAAACTAGTTGTGAATTTGTCCATTCATTTCAAATTCCAAAATGTTGTGAATGTTTCCATTTCATTCCAAACTTGTTGTGAATGTTTATATTTCATTGAGACTAGTTGTGAATGTTTCCATTCTTTGGAAACATGTCGTGAATGTTTCCATTTCATTCAAAACTAATTGTGAATGTTTCCAATCATTCCAAACTAGTAGTGAATTTTTCCATTTCATTCCGAACAAGTTGTAAGTTTCCATTTCATTCCAAATGAGTTGTGAATGTCTCCTTTTCATTCCAAATTTGTTGTCAGTGTTTCCATTTCATTCCAAACTAGTTGTGAATTTTTCCATTTCATTCCAAACAAGTTGTGAATGTTTCCATTTCATTCCAAACAAGCTGTGAATGTTCCATTTCATTCCAAAACAAGTTGTGAATGTTTCCATTTCATTCCAAATGAGTTATGAATGTTCCATTTCATTCCAAAACATGTTATGAATCTTTCCATTTCATTCCAAATGAGTTGTGAATCTTTCCATTTCATTTCAAACTTGTTGTGAATGTTTCCATTTCATTCTGAACTAGTTGTGAATGTTTCCATTTCATTCCCAACTAGTTGTGAATGTTTCACTTCATTCCAAAATAAGTTATGAATGTTTCCATTTCATTCCAAACTAGTTGTGAATGTTTCCATTTCATTCCAAACAAGTTGTGAATGTTTTCATTTCGTTCCAAACTAGTTGTGAAGGTTTCCACTTCATTCCAAAGTAGTTGTGAATGTTTCCATTTCGTTCCAAACTAGTTGTGATTGTTTCCATTTCATTCCAAACAAGTTGTGAATATTTCCATTTCATTCCCAACAAGTTGTGGATGTTTCCATTCATTCCAAACTAGTTGTGAATGTTTACATTTCACTCCAAAACAACTTGGGAATGTTTCCATTTCATTCCAAACAAGTTGTGGATGTTTCCATTGTTGGAATTCTTGGCACACCAAGATCCTTTTAAGGTAGGATTTGTGTTCATTCAGCTAACTCTAGCGTGAACAGCTGTATAAGCCAGGTAGAAGTAGCTCCCTTTAGCTCAAGTTAGCTTATGTCGGCTCACTGCAGCTATAAGTAGCTCAGAGTAGCTGGACTTCAGCGCATGTCAGCTCACTTCAGCTATAAGTAGCTCAAAGTTGCTGGTCTTCAGCTCAAGTTAGCTCAAGTCAGCTCAAGTCACCTCACTTCAGCTATAAGTAGCTCAAAGTAGCTGGACTTCAGCTCAAGTTAGCTCAAGTCAGCTCAAGTCAGCTCACTTCAGCTTCTAGTAGCTGAATGTAGCTGGACTTCAGTTCACTTTAGCTGAGAGCAGCTAACTCCAGCTCAAGGTCAGTTCTAGGAGCTAGACCTCAGTTCATGGTGCTTGGTTGGAGCTCAATGGTGCATAAGTAGCATAGTGAGCTAGCTTTGTGCCAGCTCACCTTGCTTTTAGCTCATAACCACCAAGAGACACATTTTTGTGTAAAGGTATGTCTCTTCATCAAAAGAGATGACTATTGGCTAAAAGAACATGTCCTTTCATCCAAAGGAAGTGTTCCTTGAGTGAATAGACATGTATATTCGGCCATGGGGTGGTTGGGGTGGTTATTGCACCAAGAATGATGTCCTTTGACATCAAGAGACATGTATATTCGGCCATGGGTTGGTTATAGCACCAAAAGATGTCTCTTGACCAAAGGGACATGTCTCTTAGGCCAAAGGAAGTGTTCCTTGGCCAAAGAGACATGTATTTTCGCCACCATAGATGACCCTTGGCCAAAGGAAGTGTTCTTTGGCTTAAAAGACACCTTTTGTGGTGTAAAGGTGTGCCTTTTGGTCATCTATAAATTGCCTTTAGTGGCTGGCTATTTGAAGCACGAATTTAACACTCCATTTGCTCCATTTTTCTTGAGAGAAAAGTCTCCTCCTTCCTTTCTTTTAGTGGACGAAATATTAGACACCATTTTAGAGCATTGTGGGTG
The DNA here is from genome assembly GCA_000696445.1 of Aquilaria agallochum. Taxonomy (NCBI): domain Eukaryota; kingdom Viridiplantae; phylum Streptophyta; class Magnoliopsida; order Malvales; family Thymelaeaceae; genus Aquilaria; species Aquilaria agallochum. Next base: position 33,987 of record KK902227.1, on the reverse strand, counting down.
GAATTACATTGAGATTATACATCTCAATTCAAGCTTCAAGGTGCCCCTCTAAGATCAAGTTCTCCCTCAAGTTTTCACCAAAGATAACCAAGAAGAAAGGTGCACATTCTCTCTTGGTTTAGTAGCATGCTAGGTTTCAATTATTTACATGAATGTTCTTAGTAGCATGCTAGGATTTGTTTGTCACAATATATATGTAAAACTCACATGTTATATCCAAAACAAAAAATATGTTAAACAAATAAGAATGATGCTTGCTGATAATCATATTGAACTCAAATGAACAAATATTTATGTGACATATATATGAGTAGATAACATAAGAGTATGTTATCATGAGGTCCTAAAATCTTCATCCATTTCATTAGAAACTAGTTGTCAAGGTTTCCATTTGATTCCAAATGAGTTGTGAATGTTTCCATCTCATTCCAAATTTGTTGTGAATGTGTCCATTTCATTCCATAATGTTGTGAATGTTTCCATTCATTCCAAATTTGTTGTGAATGTTTCCATTTCATTCCAAACTAGTAGTGAATGTTTCCATTTTCTTTCAAACAACTTGTGAATGTTTCAATTTCATTCCAAACTAGTTGTGAATGTTTCCATTTCATTCCAAACATGTTGTGAATGTTTCCATTTCATTCCAAACAAATTGTGAATGTTTACATTTCACTCCAAAACAGCTTGAGAATGTTTCCATTTCATTCCAAGCAAGTTGTGAATGTTTCCATTTCATTAAAAACTAGTTGTCAATATTTCCATTTCATTTCAAATGAGTTGGGAATAAACTCGATTTCATTCCAAATTTACTATTAATGTTTCCCTTTCATTCCAAACTACTTGTGAATGTTTTCATTCATTCCAAACAAGTTGTGAATGTTTCCTTTTGATTCCAAACAAGTTGTGAATGTTTCCATTTCATTCCAAACTAGTTGTGAATGTTTCCATTTCATTCCAAACTCATTGTGAATGTTTTCATTTCATTCCAAAACAAGTTCTGAATGTTTCCATTTCATTCCAAACTTGTTGTGAATGTTTCCATTTCATTCCCAAACAAGTTGTGAATGTTTCCATTTCATTACAAACTAGTTGTAAATGTTTCCATTTCATTCCAAACTAGTTCTGAATGTTTCCATTTCATTCCAAACAAGTTGTGAATGTTTCCATTTCATTCTAAACATGTTGTTAGTGTTTCCATTTGATTCAAAAGAAGTTGTGAATGTTTCCATTTCATTCCAAAACAACTTGTGAATGCTTCCATTTCATTCCAAATTAGTTGTGAATGTTTCCATTTCATTCCAAAATGTTGTGAATATTTCGATTTCATTCCAAAGTTGTTGTGAATGTTTCTATTTCATTCGAACTAGTTGTGAATGTTTCCATTCACTGAAAACATGTCATAAATGTTTCCATTTCATTTAAAATTAGTTGTCAATGATTCCATTCATTCCAAACTAGTAGTGAATTTTTCCATTTCATTTTAAACAAGTTGTGAAAGTTTCCATTTCATTCAAATGAGTGGTGAATGTTTCCATCTCATTCCAAACTTGTTGTCAGTGTTTCCATTTGATTCCAAACTAGTTGTGAATGTTTCCATTTGATTCCAAACAAGTTGTGAATGTTTCCATTTCATTCCAAAAATTGTTGTGAATGTTTCCATTTCATTCCAAATCAAGTTGTGAATGTTTCTATTTTATTCCAAATGAGTTGTGAATGTTTCCATTTCATTCGAAAACTAGTTGTGCAAGTTTCATTTCATTCCAAACTAGTTGTGAATGTTTCATTTCATTCCAAACTAGTTGTGAATGTTTCCATTTCATTTTCAAACAAGTTGTGAATGTTTCATTCCATGGCAAACTAGTTGTGAATGTTTCCATTCCTTCCAAACTAGTTGTGAATTTTTCCATTTCATTCCAAAACAAGTTGGGATTGTTTCCATTTCATTCCAAATGACTTGTCAATGTTTCCATTTGATTCCTAACTTGTTGTCAGTGTTTCCATTTCATTCCAAACTAGTTGTGAAGGTATCCATTTCATTCGAAACAAGTTGTGAATGTTTCCATTTCATTCCAAATAAGTTGTGAATGTTTCCTTTTCATCCAAACTAGTTGTCGGTATTTCCATATCATTCCAAACTAGTTGTGAATGTTTCTATTTCATTCCAAGGAAGTTGTAAATGATTCCATTTCATTCCAAGTTGTGAATGTTTCATTTCATTCCAACCTAGTTGTGAATGTTTGCATTCATTCCAAACTAATTGTGAATGTTTCCATTTTATTCCAAAACAACTTGTGAATGTTTCCATTTCATTCCAATCTAGTTGTGTTTGGATTTCATTGCAAATTGGTTGTGAATGTTTCCATTTCATTCCAAAACAAGTTGTGAATGTTTCCATTTCATTCCAAACAAGTTGTGAATGTTTCCATTTCAATCCAAACAAGTTGTGAGTGCTTCCATTTCATTCCAAACAAGTTGTGAATGTTTCATTTTTCTCCAAACTAGTTGTGAATCCTTCCATTCATTGCAAACTTGTTGTGAATGTTTCCATTGCAGTCCAAAACAACTTGTGAATGTTTCCATTTCATTCCAAACAAGTTGTGAATGTTTCCAATTCATTCCAAACAGGTTGTGAATGCTTCCACTTCATTCCAAACAAGTTGTGAATGTTTCATTTTATTCCAAACCAGCTGTGAATCCTTCCATTCATTGCAAACTAGTTGTGAATGTTTCCATTGCATTCCAAAACAACTTGTGAATGTTTCAATTTCATTCCAAACAAGTTGTGAATGTTTCGATTTTATACCAAACTAGTTGTTAATGTTTCCACTTCAATCAAAACTAGTTGTGAACATTTCCATTTCATTCCAAACAAGTTGTGAATGTTTCCATTTCATTCCAAACAAGTTGTGAGTGATTCCATTTCACTCCAAGCAAGTTGTGAATGTTTCATTTCATTCCAACCTAGTTGTGAATGTGTCTAATCATTCCAAACTAGTTGTGAGTGCTTCCATTTCATTCCAAAACAACTTGTGAATGTTTCCATTTCATTCCAATCTAGTTGTCCTTCGATTTCATTGCAAACTAGTTGTGAATGTTTCCATTTTATTCCAAACTAGTTGTGAATATTTCCATTCATTCCAAACTAGCTGTGAATGTTTCCATTTCATTCGAAAGTAGTTGTGAATGTTTCCATATCATTCCAAGCTAGTTGTAAATTTTTCCATTTCATTCCAAACAAGTTGTGAATGTTTCATTTCATTCCAAACTAGTGGTGAATGTTTCCTTTCATTCCAAACTAATTGTGAAATTGTCGATTTCATTCCAAACAAGTTGCGATTGTTTCCATTTCATTCCAAATGACCTGTGAATGTTTCCATTTCATTCCAAATTTGTTGGCAGTGTTTCCATTTCATTCCAAACAAGTTGTGAAGATTTCCATTTCATTCCAAAGAACTTCTGAATGTTTCCATTTCATTCCAAACAAGTTGTGAATGATTCCATTTTATTCGAAGCAAGTTGTGAATGTTTCATTTCATTCCAACCTAGTTGTGAATGTTTCCATTCATTCCAAACTAGTTGTGAATGTTTCCATTTTATTCCAAAATAACTTGTGAAAGTTTTGCATTTCATTCCAATCTAGTTGTGTTTCGATTTCATTGCAAACTAGTTGTGAATGTTTCCGTTTCATTCCGGAACAAGTAGTGAATGTTTCCATTTCATTCCAAGCTAGTTGTGAATGTTTTGCATTTTCATTCCAAGCTAGTTGTGAATGTTTCCATTTCATTCCAAGCAAGTTGTGAATGTTTCATTTCATTCCAAACTAGTTGTGAATGCTTTCATTCATTCCAATCTAGTTGTGAATGTTTCCATTGCATTCCAAAACAACTTGTGAATGTTTCCATTTCATTCCAAACAAGTTGTGATTGTTTACATTTCATACCAAACTAGTTGTTAATGTTTCCATTTCAATCAAAAGAAGTTGTGAATGTTTCCATTTCATTCCAAACTAGTTGTGAATGTTTCCATTCATTGGAAACATGTTGTGAATGTTTCCATTTCACTCAAAACTAATTGTGAATAGTTCCATTCATTCGAAATTAGTTGTGAATTTTTCTATTTCATTCCAAACAAGTTGTGAACGTTTCCATTTCATTCCAAATGAGTTGTGAATATCTCCATTTCATTCCAAACTGGCTGTGAGTGTTTCCCATTTCATTGCGAACTAGTTGTGAATATTTCTATTTCATTCGAAAACAAGATGTGAATGTGTCCATTTAATTCAAAACCAGTTGTGAATGTTTCCATTTCATTGCAAACAAGTTGTGAATGTTTCCATTCCATTACAAACTTGTTTTAAATGTTTCCATTTCATTCCAAACTAGTTGTCAATGTTTCCATTCATTAGAAACATCTTCTGAATGTTTCCTTTTCCTTCAAAACTAATTGTGAATGTTTCCATTCATTCGAAACTAGTTGTGCACGTTTCCACTTCATTCCAAATGAGTTGTGAATGTTTCCATTTCATTCCAGTCTTGTTGTAAATTTTCCATTTCATTCCAAACTAGTTGTGAATGTTTCCGTTCATTCCAAACTAGTTGTGAATATTTCCATTTCATTCCAAACAAGTTGTGAATGTTTCCATTTCCTTCCAAACTTATTGTGAATGTTTCCATTTCAATCAAACTAGTTGTCAAAGTTTCCATTTCAATCCAAACTAGTTGTGAATGTTTCCATTTCATTCCAAACTTGTTGTCAATGTTTCAATTTCAATCAAACCAGTTGTGAATGTTTGCAATCATTCCGAACTTGTTCCGAATGTTTCCATTCCAATCACAACAAGTTGTGATTGTTTCCATTGCATTCAAAACTAGTTCTGAATATTTCCAATCATTCCAAACTAGTCTTGCATGTTTCCGTTTCATTCCAAACAAGTTGTGAATGTTTCCAATTCATTCCAAAACTAGTTGTGAATGTTTTCATTCCATTCCAAACAAGTTGTGAATGTTTTGCATTTCATTCCAAACTAGTTGTGAATGTTCCCATTTCATTCCAAACAAGTTGTGAATGTTTCCATTTCATTCCAAACAAGTTGTCACTGTTTCCATTTCATTCCAAACTAGTTGTGAATGTTTACATTTCACTCCAAAACAACTTGGGAATGTTTCCATTTCATTTGAAACAGGTCATGAATGTTTCCATTTCATTCCAAATGAGTTGTGAATGTTTCCATTTCATTCCAAATTTGTTGTGACTGTTTCCATATCATTCCAAACTAGTTGTGAATGTTTCCATTTGTTCGAAACTTGTTGTGAAAGTTCCCATTTCATTCCAAACAAGTTATGAATGTTTACATTTCATTCCCAACTTGTTGTGAATGTTTACCTTTCTTTCCAAACAAGTTGTGAATGTTTCCATTTCATTCCAAACAAGTTGTGAATGCTTTCATTCATTCCAAACTAGTTGTGAATGTTTCCATTTCATTCCAAACAAGTCGTGACTGTTTCCATTTCACTACAAACTAGTTGTCAATGTTTCCATTTCATTCCAAATGAGTTGTCACTGTTACCATTTTATTCCAAATTTGTTGTGACTGTTTCCATATCATTCCAAACTAGTTGTGAACGATTCCATTCATTTGAAACTAGTTGTCATTGTTTCCATTTCATTCCAAACAAGTTATGAATGTTTACATTTCATTCCAAACACGTTGTGAATGTTTCCATTTCATTCCAAACTAGTTGTGAATGTTTCCATTTCATTCCAAACAGGTTGTGAATATTTCCATTTCATTACAAACTAGTTGTTAATGTTTCCATCTCATTTCAAACGAGTCGCGAATGTTTGCATTTGATTCCAAATTTGTTGTCAATGTTTCCCTTTCATTCGAAACTACTTGTGACTGTTTCCCTTTCATTCCAAACAAGTTGTGAATGTTTGCATTTCATTCCAAACAAGTTGTGAATGTTTCCATTTCGTTCCAAACAAGTTGTGAATGTTTACATTTCACTCCAAAACAACTTGGGAATGTTTCCATTTCATTCCAAACAAGTCGTGAATGTTTCCTTTTCATTACAAACTAGTTGTCAACGTTTCCATTTCATTCCAAATGAGTTGTCAATGTCTTCATTCGATTCCAAATTTGTTGTGACTGTTTCCACATCATTCCAATCTAGTTGTGAACGCTTCCACTCATTCGAAACTAGTTGTGAATGTTTCCATTTCATTCCAAACAAGTTATGAATGTTTACATTTCATTCCAAAATAGTTGTGAATGTTTTCCTTTCATTCTAAACTACTTGTGAATGTTTCCATTTCATTCCAAACAACTTGTGAATCTTTCCATTTCATCCCAAACTAGTTGTGAATGTTTCCATTTCATCCCAAACTAGTTGTGAAAGTTTCCATTTCAATCCAAACAAGTTGTGAATGTTTCCATTTCATTCCAAACTAGTTGTGAATCTATCCATTTCATTCCAAACAAGTTGTGAATATTTCCATTTCATTACAAACTAGTTGTCAATGTTTCCATTTCGTATCAAATGAGTTGCGAATGTTTCCATTTCATTCCAAAATTTATTGTCAATATTTCCCTTTCATTCGAAACTAGTTGTGAATGTTTCTCTTTCATTCCAAACTATTTGTGAATGTTTCAATTTGATACCAAACAAGTTGTGAATATTTCCATTTCCTTCCAAACTAGTTCTGAATGTTTCCATGTCGTTCCAAACAGGTTTTGAATGTTTACATTTCACTCCGAAACAACTTGGGAATGTTTCCATTTCATTCCAAACAAGTCGTGAATGTTCCCATTTCATTACAAACTAGCTGTCAATGTTTCCATTTCATTCCAAATGAGTTGTGAATGTTTCCATTTCATTCCAAATTTTTTCTGATTCTTACCATATCATTCCAAACTAGTTGTGAACGTTTCCATTCATTCAAAACTGGTTACGAATGTTTCCATTTCATTCCAAACAAGTTATGAAAGTTTACATTTCATTCCAAACTAGTTGTGAATGTTTCCCTTTCATTCCAAACTAGTTGTGAAAGTTTCCATTTCATTCCAAACTAGTTGTGAATGTTTCCATTTCATTCCAAGCAAGTTATGAATGTTTCCATTTCATTCCAAATAGGTTGTGAATGTTTACATTTCACTCCAAAACATCTTGGGAACGTTTCCATTTAATTCAAAACAAGTTGTGAATATTTCCATTTCATTACAAACTAGTCGTCAATGTTTCCATTTCATTTCAAACGAGTTGCAAATGTTTCCATTTGATTTTGAATTTATTGTCAATGTTTCCCTTTCATTCGAAACTAGTTGGGAATGTTTCCCTTTCAGTCCAAACTCTTTGTGAATGTTTCCATTTCATACAAAACAAGTTGTGAATGTTTCCATTTCATTCCAAACTAGTTGTGAATGTTTCCATTTCGTTCCAAACAAGTTGTGAATGTTTACATTTCACTCCAAAACAACTTGGGAATGTTTCCATTTCATTCCAAAAAAGTTGTGAATGCTCCCATTTCGTTACAAACTAGTTGTCAATGTTTCCATTTCATTCCAAATGAGTTGTGAGTGTGTCCATTTTATTCCAAATTTATTGTGCATGTTTCCATTCAATCCAAACTAGTTGCGAATGTTTCGATTTATTTCCAAAACAAGTTGTGAATGTTTCCATTTTATTCCGAACTAGTTGTGAATGTTTCCATTTCATTCCAAAATAAGTTGTGAATGTTTCCATTTCATTCAAAACTAGTTGTGAATGTTTCAAATTCATTCCAAACTAGGTGTGAATGTTTCAATTTCATTCCAAATAAGTAGTGATTGCTACATTTCATTCCAAACTAGCTATGAATGTTTCCATTCATTCCAAACTAGTTGTCAATGTGACCATTTCATTCCAAAACAACTTGTGAATTTCTTCATTTCATTCCAAACAAGTTGTGGATGTTTCCATTTCATTCCAAACAAGTTGTTAATGTTTCCATTTCATTGCAAACCAGTTGTGAAAGTTTCCATTTCATTCCAAACTTGCTGTGAATGTTTCTATTTCATTCCAAAGTTGTGAATGTTTCATTTCATTCCAAACTAGTTGTGAATGTGTCCATTAATTCCAAACTAGTTGTGAATGTTTCCACTTCATTCCAAAACAACTTGTGAATGTTTCCATTTTACTCCAAACTAGTTGTGAATGATTCCATTTCATTCCAAAATGTTGTGAATGTTTCCATTTCATTACAAACTTGTTGTGAATGTTTCTATTTCATTCAAACTAGTTGTGAATGTTTCCATTTATTGGAAACATGTTCTGAATGTTTCCATTTCATGCAAAACTAATTATGAATGTTTCCATTCATTCCAAACTAATGGTGAATTTTTCCATTTCATTCCAAACAGGTTGTGAATGTTTCCATTTCATTCCAAACTAGTTGTGAATGTTTCCATTTCATTCCATACAAGTTGTGAATGTTTCCATTTCATTCCAAACTAGTTGTGAATGTTTCCATTTCATTCCATACAAGTTGTGAATGTTTCCATTTNTTCCATTCATTCCAAAACAACTTGGGAATGTTTCCATTTCATTCCAAAACAGGTTGTGAATGTTTCAATTTCATTACAAACTAGTTGTAAGTGTTTTCATTTCATTCCAAATGAGTTGTGAATGTGTCCATTTCATTCCAAATTTTTTGTGTATGTTTCCAATTCATTCCAAAGAAGTTGTGAATGTTTCCACTTCATTCCACACTTGTTGTGAATGTTTCATTGCAAATTGGTTGTGAATGTTTCCATTTCATTCCAAACAAGTTGTGAATGTTTCCATTTCAATCCAAACAAGTTGTGAATGCTTCCATTTCATTCCAAACAAGTTGTGAATGTTTCATTTCATTCCAACTAGTTGTGAATGTTTCCAATTCATTACAAACTAGTTGCCAATGTTTACATTTCATTTCAAACGAGTTCCGAATGCTTCCATTTCATTCCAAATTTATTGTGAATGTTTCCTTTTCATTCGAAAATAGTTGTGACTGTTTCCCTTTCATTCCAAACTGTTGTGAATGTTTCCATTTCATGCCAAACAAGTACTGAATGTTTCCATTTCATTCCAAACTACTTGTGAATGTTTCCATTTCGTGCGAAACAAGTCGTGAATGTTTCCATTTCATTCCAAACAAGTTGTGAATGTTTCCATTTCATTACAAACTAGTTGTCAATATTTCCATTTCATTCCAAATGAGTTGTGAATGCTTCCATTTTATTCCAAATTTTTTGTGAATATTTCCCTCTCATTTTAAACTAGTTGTGAATGTTTCCACTCATTCCAAACTAGTTGTGAATGTTTCCATTTCATTCCAAAACAAGTTCTGAAAGCTTCCATTACATTCCAAACTAGTTGTGAATGTTTCCATTTCATTCCAAACCAGTTGTGAATGTTTCCATTTCATTCCAAACTTGTTGTGAATGTTTCCATTTCATTTCAAAACTAGTTGTGAATGTTTCTATTTCATTCCAAACTAGTTGGGAATGTTTCAATTTCATTCCAAACTAGTTGTGAAAGTTTCAATTTTATTCCAAACTAGTTGTGAATGTTTCCATTCATTTCATTTCAAACTAGTTGTGAATGTCTCCAATCATTTCATTCCAAACTAGTTGTGAATGTTTGTTGTTTTGTTTCTACATAACTTATCAAACATAATTGTAACCCTAGAATAATGATATTCTTAAATGTCCCTGGTCTAGTATTATTGTGGAGCAGGTTGCAATAATACATAACGACTAGTATATGTGGAGACTAATATGAGATATGTAGTGTACATATTGGTACAAGTTGGAGAACTTGTGTATTGGACCGACCCACCATGAGAACACTACCTGGCTCGTTATATGAGTGTCATATGTGATTCTCATAGTGATCATGGTATATGTAGTCCTTCGACCTAAGATCATCAAGGTTCCCTACATGTGAGTCACATACTTTGATACTTTCCTTTGTTGCTTGTAACTGAGTGAACTTCAAGGATGTCATTGGGAAGGAGGTCATTGGGTATGTCACATATCATGCGGAGGGATTTGTATGATCATGACGGGATTTGTCCCTCCTATGTAACGGGAGTGATATCTTTGGGCCCCTTGATAAAGTAAGACTTAGAAAAATGCATGGCCATGCTCGGATGAGTTGATATACGATATCAATGTCATCAG
>KK902227.1:0-19802 GCA_000696445.1 Aquilaria agallochum | reverse complement strand
GGCTTATTTAAAGAATGGAAGGAGTAGACTTTTCTTTCAAGAAATTGGAGCAAATGGAGTGCCAATTAGTGCTTAAAATGGCCGGCCACTAAAGGCTATTTATAGATGACCAAAAGGCACACCTTTACACCAAGCAAGGTGTCCTTTAAGCCAAAGAACACTTCCTTTGGCCAAGGGTCATCTATGGTGGCGAAAATACATGTCTCTTTGGCCAAGGAACACTTCCTTTGGCCTAAGAGACATGTCCCTTTGGTCAAAAGACATCTCTTGGTGCTATAACCAACCCATGGCCGAATATACATGTCTCTTGATGTCAAAGGACATCATTCTTGGTGCAATAACCACTCCAACCACCTCATAGCTGAATATACATGTCTCTTGATGTCAAAGGACATCATTCTTGTTGCAATAACCACCCCAACCACTCCATGGCCGAATATACAAGTCTATTCACTCAAGGAACACTTCCTTTAGATGAAAGGACATGTTCTTTTAGCCAATAGTCATCTCTTTTGATGAAGAGACATACCTTTACACAAAAGATGTGTCTCTTGGTGGTTTTGAGCTAAAAGCAAGGTGAGCTGGCACAAAGCTAGCTCACTATACTACTTATGCACCATTGAGCTCCTTTGACCTCTAACCAAGCACCATGAACTGAGGTCCAGCTCCTAGAGCTGACCTTGAGCTGGAGTTAGCCGCTCTCAGCTGAAGTGAACTGAAGTCTAGCTACATTCAGCTACCAGAAGCTGAACTGAGCTGACTTGAGCTGACTTGAGCTGAAGTCCAGCTACTTTGAGCTACTTATAGCTAAAGTGAGCTTACTTGAGCTAAAGGGAGACACTTTTAGCTGCTTTAGATAGCTGTTCAAGCTAGAGTTAGCTCAATGAGCTCAAATCCTATCTTAAAAGAATCTTGGTGCGCCAAGAATTCCAACAAAAACTAGTTGTGAATGTTTCTATTTCATTCTGAAACAAGATGTGAATGTTTCCATTTCATTTCAAACTAGTTGTGAATGTTTCCATTTCGGTCCAAACAAGTTGTGAATGTTTCGATTTCATTACAAACTTGTTTTGAATGTTTCCATTTCATTCCAAACTGGTTGTGAATGTTTTCATTCATTGGAAACAAGTTGTGAATGTTTCCATTTCATTCAAAACTAGTTGTGAATGTTTTGCATTTCATTCCAAACTTGTTTTCAATGTTTCCATTTTTTTCCAAACTTATTGTCAATGTTTCAATTTCATTGAAACTAGTTGTGAATGTTTCCAATCATTCCAAACATGTTGTGAATGTTTCCATTCCATTCAAAACAAGTTGTGAATGTTTCCATTGCATTCAAAACTAGTTGTGATTATTTCCATTCACTCCAAACTAGTTTTGAATGTTTTCTTCTCAATCCAAACAAGTTGTGAAAGTTTTCATTCCATTCGAAACAAGTTGTGAATGTTACCATTTCATTCCAAACAAGTTGTGAATGTTGCCATTTCATTCCAAACAAGTTGTAAATGTTTCCATTCATTCCAAACTAGTTGTGAATGCTTAAATTTCACTCCAAAACAACTTGGGAATGTTTCTATTTCATTCCAAAAAAGTTGTGAATGTTTCCATTTCATTACAAACTAGTTGTGAATGTTTCAGTTCATTACAAACTAGTTGTGAATGTTTTAGTTCACTCCAAAACAAGTTATGAATATTTCCATTTCATTACAAACTAGTTGTGAATGTTTCAATTTCATTACAAACAAGTTGTGAACGTTTCCGTTTATTCCAAACTAGTTGTGAATATTTCCATTCATTCCAAACTAGTTGTGAATGTTTCCACTTCATTCCAAAACAAGTTGTGAATGTTTCCATTTCATTCCAAACTTGTTGTGAATGTTTCCATCTCATTCCAAAACAAGTTCTGAAAGTTTCCAGTCATTTCAAACAAGTTGTGATTGTTTCCATTGCATTCAAAACTAGTTGTGATTCTTTCCAGTCAATCCAAACTACTTTTCAATGTTTCCATTTCATTCCAAACAAGTTGTGAATGTTTCCATTTCATTCCAAACTAGTTGTGAATGTTGCCATTTCATTCGAAACAAGTTGTGAATGTTTCCTCTCATTCCAAACTAGTTGTGATTGTTTACATTTCACTCCAAAATAACTTAGGAATGTTTCCATTTCATTCCGAACAAGTTCTTATTGTTTCCATTTCATTACAAACAAGTTGCCAATGTTTCCATTTCATTCCACATGAGTTGTGAATGTTTCCATTTCACTCCAAATTTTTGTGAATGTTTCCATTTCATTCTAAACTAGTTGTGAATGTTTCCATTCATTCCAAACTAGTTGTGAATGTTTCCATTTCATTCCAAGCAAGTTATGGATTTTCTATTTCATTCCAAACTAGTTGTGAATATTTCCCTTTCATTCCAAACTAGTTGTGAATGTTTCCATTTTCTTCCAAAAAAGTTGTGAATGTTTCCATTTTATTCCAAACTAGTTGTGAATGTTTCCATTTTATTCCAAAAAAGTTGTGAATGTTTCCATTTTATTCCAAACTAGTTGTGAATGTTTACACTTCATTCCAAAACAGCTTGGGAATGTTTCCAATCCATTCCAAACAAGTTGTGAATGTTTCCATTTCAATCCAAACTAGTTGTGAATGTTTCCATTTCATTCCAAACAAGTTGTGAACGTTTCCATTTCATTCCAAACTAGTTGTGAATGTTTCCATTTCATTCCAAACTAGTTGTGAATGTTTCCATTTCATTTGAAACTTGTTATGAATGTTTTCATCTCATTCCAAACTAGTTATGATTGTTTCCACTACATTCCAAACTTGTTGTGAATGTTTCCATTTCATTCCAAACTAGTTGTGAATGTTTCCATTTCATTCCAAACAGGTTGTGAATGTTTCCATTTCATTCCAAACTAGTTGTGAATGTTTCCATTTGATTCCAAACAAGTTGTGAATGTTTGAATTCATTCCAAACAAGTGGTGAATGTTTACATTTCACTCCAAAATAAGTTGGGAATGTTTCCATTTCAATCCGAACAAGTTGTGAATGTTTCCATTTCATTACAAACTATTTTCCAATGTTTCCATTTCACTCCAAATTTTTTGTGAATGTGTCCATTTCACTCCAAATTTTTTGTGAATGTTTCCATTTCATTCTAAACTAGTTGTGAATGTTTCCATTTCATTCCAAGCAAGTTATGGATTTTCTATTTCATTTCAAACTAGTTGTGAATATTTCCCTTTCATTCCAAACTAGTTGTGAATGTTTCCATTTCCTTCCAAACAAGTTGTGAATGTTTCCATTTCCTTCCAAACTAGTTGTGAATGTTTCCATTTCATTCCAAACAAGTTGTGAATATTTCCATTTCATTCCCAACTTGCTGAATGTTTCAATTTCATTCCAAACTAGTTGTTATTGTTTCCATTTCATTCCGAACTAGTTGTGACTATTTCCATTTCACTCCAAACTAGTTCTGAATTTTCCATTCATTCCAAACAAGTTCTGAATGTTTCCATTTCATTCCACACAAGTTGTGATTGTTTGCATTTCACAGCAAAACAACTTGGGAATGTTTCCATTTCATTCCAAACTAGTTGTGGTTGTTTCCATTTCATTCCAGACTAGTTGTGGATATTTCCATTTCATTCCATAACAAGTTGTGAATGTTTCCATTTCATTCCAAACTAGTTGTGAATGTTTCCATTTCATTCCAAAGTAGTTGTGAATGTTTCCCTTTCATTCCAAACTAATTGTGAATGTTTCCACTTCATTCCAAATGAGTAGTGAATTTTTCCATTTCATTCCAAACAAGTTGTTAATGTTTACATTTCACTTCTAAACAAGTTGTGAATGTTTCCATTTCATTCCAAACAAGTTGTGAATCTTTCCATTTCATTCCAAACTAGTTGTGAATGTTTCCATTTGATTCCAAACAAGTTGTGAATGTTTCAATTCATTCAAAACTAGTGGTGAATGTTTACATTTCACTCCAAAATAACTTGGGAATGTTTCCATTTCAATCCGAACAAGTTCTGATTGTTTCCATTTCATTACAAACTAGTTGCCAATGTTTCCATTTGACTCCAAATTTTTTGTGAATGTTTCCAATTCACTCCAAACAAGTTGTGAATGTTTCCATTTCACTCCAAATTTTTTGTGAATGTTTCCATTTCATTCTAAACTAGTTGTGAATGATTCCGTTCATTCCAAACTAGTTGTGAATGCTTCCATTTCATTGCAAGCAAGTTATGGATTTTCTATTTCATTCCAAACTAGTTGTGAATATTTCCCTTTCATTCCAAACTAGTTGTGAATGTTTCCATTTCCTTCCAAACAGGTTCTGAATGTTTCCATTTCCTTCCAAACTAGTTGTGAATGTTTCCATTTCATTCCAAACAAGTTGTCAATATTTCCATTTCATTCCAAACTAGTTGTGAATGTTTACACTTCATTCCAAAACAACTTGGGAATGTTTCGCTTCCATTCCAAACAAGTTGTGAATGTTTCCATTTCAATCCAAACTAGTTGTGAATGTTTCCACTCCATTCCAAACAAGTTGTGAATGTTTCCATTCATTCCAAACTAGTTGTGAATGTTTACATTTCACTACAAAATAACCTGGGAATGTTTCGATTTCATTCCAAATAGGTTGTGAATGTTTCCATTTCGTTACAAACTGGCTGTCATTGTTTTGATTTCAATCCAAATGAGTTGTGAATCTTTCCATTCCATTCCAAATTTGTTGTGAAATTTCCATTTCATTCCAAACAAGTTGTGAATGTTTCCATTTCATTCCAAACTAGTTGTGAATGTTTCCATTTCATTCCAAACTAGTTGTGAATGTTTCCATTTCATTCCAAACAACTTTTGAATGTTTCCATTTCATTCCAAACTAGTTGTAAATGTTTCAATTTCATTCCAAACTACTTGTGAATGATTCCATTTCATTCCAAACTAGTTGTGAATGTTTCCCTTTCATTCCAAAGTAGTTGTGAATGTTTCCCTCTCACTCCAAACTAGTTGTGAATGTTTCCAATTCATTCCAAACAAGTTGTGAATTTTTACATTTTGTTCCAAACAAGTTGTTAATGTTTACATTTTACTCCAAAGCAACTTGGGAATGTTTCCATTTCGTTCCAAACAGGTTGTTAATGTTTCCATTTAATTAGAAACTAGTTGTGAATGCTTCCATTTCATTCAAAACTACCTGCGTTTGTTTTCATTTCATTCGAAATTTATTCTGAATGTTTTCCTTTCATTCCAAACTAGTTGTAAATGTTTCCGTTCATTCCAAACTAGTGGTGAAAGTTTCCATTTCTTTCCCAACTAGTTGTGAATGTTTCCATTTCATTCTAAACTGTTTGTGAATGTTTCCATTTTATTCCAAAACAAGTTGTGAATGTTTCCATTTCATTCCAAACTAGTTGTGAATGTTTCCATTTCATTCCAAACTAGTTGTGAATGTTTCAATTTCATTCCAAACATGTTGTGAATGTTTCCATTTCATTCCAAACTAGTTGTGATTGTTTCCATTTCATTTCAAACTAGTTGAGAAAGTTTTCATTTCATTCCAAACAACTTGTGAATGTTTCCACTTCATTCCAAACTAGTTGTGAATGTTTCCATTTCATTCCAAACTAGTTCTGAATGTTTCCCTTTGATTCCAAACAACTTGTGAATGTTTCCCTCTCATTCCAAACTAGTTGTGAATGTTTCCAATTCATTCCAAACAAGTTGTGAATTTTTACATTTTGTTCCAAACAAGTTGTTAATGTTTACATTTCACTCCAAAGCAACTTGGGAATGTTTCCATTTCGTTCCAAACAGGTTGTTAATGTTTCCATTTAATTAGAATCTAGTTGTCAATGCTTCCATTTCATTCAAAACTACTGTGTATGTTTGCATTTCATTCGAAAATTATTCTGAATGTTTCCCTTTCATTCCAAACTAGTTGTAAATGTTTCCATTCATTCCAAACTAGTTGTGAATGTTTCCATTTCTTTCCTAACTAGTTGTGAATGTTTCCATTTCATTCCAAACTATTTGTGAATGTTTCCATTTCATTCCAAAACAAGTTGTGAATGTTTCCATTTCATTCCAAAACAAGTTGTGAAGTTTTGAATGTTTCCATNTTCCAAACCTATTGTGAATGTTTCCATTTCATTCCAAACTAGTTGTGAATGTTTCCATTTCATTCCAAACTAGTTGTGAATGTTTCCATTTCATTCCAAACTAGTTGTGAATGTTTCCCTTTCATTCCAAACTAGTTGTGAATGTTTCCCTCTCATTCCAAACTAGTTGTGAATGTTTCCAAATCATTCCAAACAAGTTGTGAATTTTTACATTTTTTTCCAAACAAGTTGTTAATGTTTACATTTCACTCTAAAACAACTTGGGAATGTTTCCATTTCGTTCCAAACAGGTTGTTAATGTTTCCATTTCAATACAATCGAGTTGTCAAGGCTTCCATATCATTCAAAACTACCTGTGTATGTTTCCATTTCATTCCAAATTTATTGTGAATGTTTCCCTTTCATTCCAAACTAGTTGTAAATGTTTCCATTCATTCCAAACTAGTTGTGAATGTTTCCATTTCTTTCCAAACTAGTTGTGAATGTTTTCATTTCATTCCAAACTATTTGTGAATGTTTCCATTTCATTCCAAACTAGTTGTGAATGTTTGAATTTCATTCTGAACTAGTTGTGAATGTTTCCATTTCACTCCAAACTACTTGTGAATGTTTCCATTTCATTCCAGACAAGTTGTGAATGTTTCCATTTCATTCCAAAGTTGTTATGATTGTTACCATATCATTCCAAACTAGTTGTGAACGTTTCCATTCATTCAAAACTGGTTATGAATGTTTCCATTTCATTCCAAACAAGTTATGAATGTTTACATTTCATTCCAAACTAGTTGTGAATGTTTTCCTTTCATTCCAAACTAGTTGTGAATGTTTCCATTTCATTCCAAACTAGTTGTGAATGTTTACATTTCATTCCAAATAAGTCGTGAACGTTTCCCTCTCATTCCAAACTAGTTGTGAATGTATCCACTTCATTCCAAACAAGTTGTGAATTTTTCCATTTCATTCCAAACATGTTGTCAATGTTTACATTTCACTCCAAAACCACTTTGGAAAGTTTCCATTTGGTTCCAAAGAAGTTATGACTGTTTCCATTTCATTGTAAACTAGTTGTCAATGTTTCCATTTCGTTCAAAACTACTTGTGAATGTTTCCATTTCATTCCAAATTTATTGTGAATGTTTCCCTTTCATTCCAAACTAGCTGTAAATGTTTCCATTCATTCCAAACTAGTTGTGAAAGTTTACATTTCATTCCAAACTAGTTGTGAATGTTTCCATTTCATTCCAAAGTTGTTGTGAATGTTTCAATTTCATTCCAAAGTAGTTGTGAATGTTTCCATTTCCTTCCTAAAAAGTTGTGAATCTTTCCATTTCATTCCAAACTAGTTGTGAATGTTTCCATTTCATTCCAAACAACAACACTTACAAAGGTAATCATTCCAAACAAGTTGTGAATGTTTCAATTTCATTCCGAACTAGTTGTGAATGTTTCCATTTCTTTCCCAAAAAGTTGTGAATCTTTCCATTTCATTCCAAACGAGTTGTGAATGATTCCGTTTCATTCCAAACTAGTTGTGGATGTTTTCCGTTTCATTGCAAACTAGTTGTGAATGTTTCCATTCATTCCAAACTAGTTGTGAATGTTTACATTTCACTCCAAAAATAACTTGGGAATGTTTCCATTTCAATCCGAACAAGTTGTGATTGTTTCCATTTCATTACAAACCAGTTGCCAATGTTTCCATTTCGTTCCACATGAGTTGTGAATGTTTCCATTTCACTCCAAATTTTTCCTGAATGTTTCCACTCATTCCAAACAAGTTGTGAATGTTTCCATTTGATTCCAAGCAAGTTATGGATTTTCTATTTCATTCCAAACTAGTTGTGAATATTTCCCTTTCATTCCAAACTAGTTGTGAGTGTTTCCATTTCCTTCCAAACAAGTTGTGAATGTTTCCATTTCCTTCGAAACTAGTTGTGAGTGGTTCCATTTCATTCCAAACTAGTTGTGAATGTTTCCATTTCATTACAAACTAGTTGTGAATGTTTACACTTCATTCCAAAACAACTTGGGAATGTTTCCCTACCATTCCAAACAACTTGTGAAAGTTTCCATTTCAATCCAAACTAGTTGTGAACGTTTCCATTCCATTCCAAACAAGTTGTGAATGTTTCCATTTCATTCCAAACTAGTTGTGAATGCTTCCATTTCCTTCCAAACTAGTTGTGAGTGGTTCCATTTCATTCCAAACTAGTTGTGAGTGGTTCCATTTCATTCCAAACTAGTTGTGAATGTTTCCATTTCATTCCAAACTAGTTGTGAATGTTTACACTTCATTCCAAAACAACTTGGGAATGTTTCCCTTCCATTCCAAACAAGTTGTGAATGTTTCCATTTCAATCCAAACTAGTTGTGAATGTTTCCATTCCATTCCAAACAAGTTGTAAATGTTTCCATTCATTCCAAACTAGTTGTGAATGTTTACATTTAACTCCAAAACAACTTGGGAATGTTTCCATTTCGTTCCAAACAGGTTGTGAATGTTTCCAATTCATTACAAACTAGTTATCACTGTTTCGATTTCAATCCGAATGAGCTTTGAATGTTTCCATTTCATTCCAAATTTGTTGTGAATGTTTCCATTTCATTCCAAACTAGTTGTGAATATTTCCATTTCACTCCAAACTAGTTGTGAATGTTTCCATTTCACTCAAAGCTAGTTCTTAATGTTTCCATTCATTCCAAACTAGTTCTGAATATTTCCATTTCATTCCAAGCTAGTTGTGAATGTTTCAATTTCATCCCAAACTAGTTGTGAATGTTTCCATTTCATTCCAAACTAATTGTGAATGTTTCCATCTCTTTCCAAAAAAGTTGTGAATCTTTCCATTTCATTCCAAACTAGTTGTGAATGTTTCCAATTCATTCCAAACTAGTTGTGAATGTTTCCATTTTATTCCAAACAAGTTATGAATGTTTCCATTTCATTCGAAACTAGTTGTGAATGTTTCCATTTCATTTCAAACAAGTTGTGAATGTTTCCATTCTTTCCAAACTAGTTGTGAGTGTTTAAATTTCACTCCAAAATAACTTGGGAATGTTTCCGTTTCATTCCAAACATGTTATGCTTGTTTCCATTTCATTACAAACTAGTTGCCAATGCTTCCATTTCATTCCATAAGATTTGTGAATGTTTCCATTTCACTTCAAATTTTTTGTGAATGTTTCCATTTCATTCTAAACTAGTTGTGAATGTTTCCATTCATTCCAAACTAGTTGTGAATGTTTCCATTTCATTCAAAGCAAGTTATTGATTTTCTATTTCATTCCAAACTAGTTTGTGAATGTTTCCATTTCATTCCAAACTAGTTTGTGAATGTTTCCATTTCCTTCCAAACAAGTTGTGAATGTTTCCATTTCCTTTCAAACTAGTTGTGAATGTTTCCATTTCATTCCAAACAGGTTGTGAATGTTTCCATTTCATTCCAAACTAGTTGTGAATGTTTACACTTCATTCCAAAACAACTTGGGAATCTTCCATTCCATTCCAAACAAGCTGTGAATGTTTCCACCACAATCCAAACTAGTTCTGAATGTTTCCATTTCATTCCAAATAGTTTGTGAATGTTTCCATTTCATTCCAAACTAGTTGCGAACGTTTCCATTTCATTCCAAACTAGTTGTCAAATTTTCCATTTCATTCCATACAAGTTGTGAATGTTTCCATTTCGTTCCAAACAAGTTGTGAATGTTTCCATTCAATCCAAACTAGTTGTGAATGTTTACATTTCACTAAAAAACAACTCGGGAATGTTTCCATTTCATTCCAAACAGGTTGTGAATGTTTCCATTTCGTTACAAACTGGTTGTCATCGTTTCGATTTCATTCCAAATCAGTTGTGAATGTTTCCATTTCATTCCAAATTTGTTGTGAGTGTTTCCATTTCATTCCAAACAAGTTGTGAATGTTTCCACTTCATTCCAAAACAAGTTGTGAATGTTTCCATTTCATTCCAAACTAGTTGTGAGTGTTTCCATTTTATTCCAAAACAAGTTGTGAACGTTTCCATTTCATTCCAAACTAGTTCTGAATGTTTCTATTTCATTCCAAACTAGTTGTGAAAGTTTACACTTCATTCCAAAACAACTTGGGAATGTTTACATTTGATTCCAAACTAGTTCTGAATGTTTCCATTCATTCCAAACTAGTTCTGAAAGTTTCCATTTCATTCCACACAAGTTGTGAATGTTTACATTTCATTCCAAACTAGTTGTGGATGTTTCCATTTCATTCCAAACAACTTGGGAATGTTTCCATTTCATTCCAAACTAGTTGTGGATGTTTCCATTTCATTCCAAAACAAGTTGTGAATGTTTGTTTTTCATTCCAAACTAGTTGTGAATGTTTCCTTTTCATTCCAAACAAGTTGTGAAAGTTTCCATTTCATTCCAAACTAGTTGTGAATGTTTCAATTTCATTGCAAACTAGTTGTGAATGTTTCCATTTCATTCCAAACTAGTTGTGAATATTTCCCTCTCATTCTAAACTAGTTGTGAAGGTTTTTTACTTCATTGCAAACAAGTTGTGAATTTTTCCATTTCATTCCAAACAAGTTGTTAATGTTTACATTTCACTCCAAAACGACTTAGGAATATTTCCATTTCGTTCCAAACAAGCTGTTAATGTTTCCATTTCATTACAAACTAGTTGTCAATGTTTCTATTTCATTCAAAACTACCTGTGAATGTTTCCAATTCATTCGAAATTTATTTTGAATGTTTCCATTTTATTCCAAACTAGTTGTAAATGTTTCCATTCATTCTAAACTAGTTGTGAATGTTTCCATTTCGTTCCAAACTATTTGTGAAAGTTTCCATTTCATTCCAAAACAAGTTGTGAATGTTTCCATATCATTCCAAACTACTTGTGAATGTTTCCATTTCATTCCAAACTAGTGGTGAATGTTTCCATTTTATTCCAAACAAGTTTAGAATGTTTCCATTTCGTTCCAAGCTAGTTGTGAATGTTTCAATTTCATTCCAAACTAGTTGTGAACGTTTTCCTTTGATTCCAAACTAGTTGTGAATGTTTCCGTTTCATTCCAAACAAGTTGTGAATATTTCCCTCTCATTCCAAACAAGTTGTGAATGTTTCCACTTTATTCCAAACAAGTTGTGAATTTTTCCACTTCATTCCAAACAAGTTGTGAATGTTTACATTTCACCCGAAAACAACTTGGGAAAGTTTCCATTTCGTTCAAAAGAAGTTGTTAATGTTTCCATTTCATTACAAACTAGTTGTCAATGTTTCCATTTCATTCAAAACTACCTGTGAATGTTTCCATTTCATTCGAAATTTATTGTGAATGTTTCCCTTTCATTCCAAACTAGTTGTGAATGTTTCCATTTCATTCCAAACTATTTGTGAATGTTTCCATTTCATTCCAAACTAGTTGTGAATGTTTCATTTTCTTTCCAAACAAGTTTAGAATGTTTCCATTTCATTCCAAGCTAGTTGTGAATGTTTCAATTTCATTCTAAACTAGTTGTGAATGTTTCCATTTCTTTCCAAAAAAGTTGTGAATCTTTCCATTTCATTCCAAACTAGTTGTGAATGTTTCCATTTCATTCCAAACAAGTTGTGAATGTTTCCATTTCTTTCCAAAAAAGTTGTGAATCTTTCCATTTCATTCCAAACTAGTTGTGAATGTTTCCATTTCATTCCAAACAAGTTGTCAATGTTTCCAATTCATTCCAAACTAGTTGTGAATGTATCCATTTCGTTACAAACTAGTTATCATTGTTTCAATTTCAATCGAAATGAGCTTTGAATGTTTCCATTTCATTCCAATCTAGTTGTGAATGTTACCATTTCATTCCAAGCTAGTTCTGAATGTTTCAATTTCATCCCAAACTAGTTGTCAATGTTTCCATTTCATTCCAAACTAATTGTGAATGTTTCCATTTCTTTCCAAAAAAGTTGTGAATCTTTCCATTTCATTCCAAACTAGTTGTGAATGTTTCCATTTCATTCCAAACTAGTTGTGAATGTTTCCATTTCATTTCAAACAAGTTGTGAATGTTTCCATTCTTGCCAAACTAGTTGTGAATGTTTAAATTTCACTCCAAAATAACTTGGGAATGTTTCCATTTCATTCTGAACAAGTTGTGATTGTTTCCATTTCATTACAAGCTTGTTGCCAATGTTTCCATTTCATTCCACATGAGTTGTGAATGTTTCCACTTCACTCCAAATTTTTTGTTAATGTTTCCATTTCATTTTAAACTAGTTGTGAATGTTTCCATTCATTCCAAACTAGTTGTGAATGTTTCCATTTCATTCCAAGCAAGTTATGGATTTTCTATTTCATTCCAAACTAGTTGTGAATATTTCCCTTTCATTCCTAACTAGGTTGTGAATGTTTCCATTTCCTTCCAGACAAGTTGTGAATGTTTCCATTTCCTTTCAAACTAGTTGTGAACGTTTCCACTTCATTCCAAACAGGTTGTGAATTTTTCCATTTCATTCTAAACTAGTTGTGAATGTTTACACTTCATTCCAAAACAACTTGGGAATGTTTCCATTCCATTCCAAACAAGTTGTGAAGGTTTCCATTTCAATCCAAACCAGTTGGGAATGTTTCGATTTCATTCCAAACAGGTTGTGAATGTTTCCATTTCATTCCAAACCAGTTACGAATGTTTCCATTTCATTCCAAACTCGTTGTGAATGTTTCCATTTCATTCCATACAAGTTGTGAATGTTTCCATTTCATTCCAAACTAGTTGTGAATTTCCATTTCGTTCCAAACAAGTTGTGAGTGTTTCCATTCATTCCAAACTAGTTGTGAATGTTTATATTTCACAACAAAACAACTCGGGAATGTTTCCATTTCATTGCAAACAGGTTGTGAATGTTTCCATTTCATTACAAACTGGTTGTCATTGTTTCGAATTCATTCTAAATCAGTTGTGAATGTTTCCATTTCATTCCAAATTTGTTGCGAGTGTTTCAATTTCATTCCAACCCAGTTGTGAATGTTTCCATTTCATTCCAAGATAAAGTTTTGAATGTTTCCAGTCATTCCAAACAAGTTGTGAATGTTTCTATTGCATTCAAAACTAGTTGTGATTCTTTCCATTCATTCCAAACAACTTTTGAATGTTTCCATTTCAATCCAAACAAGTTGTTATTGTTTCCATTTCATTCCAAACAAGTTCTGAATGTTTCAATTTCATTCCAAAAATGTTGTGAATGTTTCCATTTCATTCCAAACTAGTTGTGAATGTTTCCATTTCATTCCAAACTAGTTATGGATGTTTCCATTTTATTCCAAACAAGTTGTGAATGTTTCCATTTCATTCCAAACTAGTGGTGAATGTTTCCATTTCATTCCAAACAGGTTGTGAATGTTTCCATTCGTTCCTAACAAGTTGTGAATGTTTATATTTTACTCCAAAACATCTTGGAAATGTTTCCATTTCATTCCAAACATGTTGTGAATGTTTCCATTTCATTACAAACTAGTTGCCAATGTTTCCATTTCATTCCACACAAGTTGTAAATGTTTCCATTTCGTTCCTAATTTGTTGTGATTGTTGTGAACATTTTCATTTCATTCCAAATGAGTTGTGAATGTTTCT
The DNA here is from genome assembly GCA_000696445.1 of Aquilaria agallochum. Lineage (NCBI taxonomy): Eukaryota > Viridiplantae > Streptophyta > Magnoliopsida > Malvales > Thymelaeaceae > Aquilaria > Aquilaria agallochum. The sequence continues at coordinate 6,064 of KK902227.1, read as the reverse complement.
ATTTCTTTCCAAACTTGGTGTCAGCGTTTCCATTTCATTCCAAACTAGTTGTGAATGTTTCAATTTCATTCCAAACAACTTTTGAATGTTTCCATTTCATTCCAAAGTTGTGGTGAATGTTACTATTTCATACCAAAACAATATTTCAACTTCATTCCAAATGAGTTGTGAATGTTTCCATTTCATTCCAAAACAAGTTGTAAATGTTTCCATTTCAATCGAAATGAGTTGTGAATGTTTCCAATTCATTTCAAACTTGTTGTGATTGTTTCCATTTCATTCCAAACTAGTTGTAAATGTGTCCATTCATTCCAAGCTATTTGTGAATGTTTCATTTAATGCCAAACTAGTTGTAAAAGTTTCCATTTCATTCCAAAACAGGTTGTGAATGTTTCCATTTCATTCCGAAGTTGTTGTGAATGCTTCATTTCTTTTCAACCTGGGTGTGTATGTTTCCATTCATTCCAAACTAGTTGTGAATGTTTCCATTTCATTACAAAAGAACCTGTGAATGTTTCCATTTCATTCCAAAACAAGTTATGAATATTTCCTTTTGATTCCAAACTAGTTGTGAATGATTCAATTTAATTCCAAACTAGTTGTGATTGTTTCCATTTGATTCCAAACTAGTTGTGATTGTTTCCATTTCGTTCCAAACAAGTTGTGAATTTTTCCATTTCATTCCAAACAAGTTGTGAACGTTTTCATTTCATTCCAAATTAGTTCTGGATGTTTCCATTTCATTCCAAGCTAGTTGTGAGTGTTTCCATTTCATTCCAAAACAGGATGTGAATGTTTCCATTTGATTCCAAACAAGTTGTGTATGTTTCCATTTTATTTCAAACTTCTTTTGAATGTTTCCATTTTATTCCAAACTAGTTGTGAATGTTTCCACTCATTGGAAATGTGTTGTGAATGTTTCCATTTCCTTCAAAACTAATTGTGAATGTTTCCATTCATTCCAAACTAGTTGTCCATGTTTCCATTTCACTCCAAACGAGTTGTGAATGTTTCCATTTCATTCCAGTCTTGTTGTAAATTTTCCATTTCATTCAAATCTAGTTGTGAATGTTTCCGTTCATTCCAAACTAGTTGTGAATGTTTCCAATTCATTCCAAACAAGTTGTGAAAGTTTCCAATTCATTCCAAACAAGTTGTGAATGTTTCCATATCATTTCAAACTTGTTGTGAATGTTTTCGTTTCATTGAAAAATAGTTGTGAATGTTTCCATTCATTCCAAACTAGTTGTGAATGTTTCATTTCTTTCCAAACTAGTTGCCAATGTTTTCATTTCATTCCAAAACAAGTCGTAAATGTTTCCATTTCATTCCAAACTAGTTGTGAATGTTTCCATTTCAATCCAAACAATTTTTGAATGATTCCATTTCATTCCAAGCAAATTGTGAATGTTTCATTTCATTCCAAACTTGCTGTGAATGTTGTTTGAATTCTTAGCATACCAAGATACTTTTAAGATAGGATTTGAGCTCATTGAGCTAACTCTAGCTTGAACAGCTATCTATGGCAGCTAGAAGTAGCTCCCTTTAGCTTAAGTCAGCTCACTTCAGCTATAAGTAGCTCAAAGTAGCTGTACTTCAGCTCAAGTTAGCTCAAGTCAGCTAGAGTCAGCTCTAGTCAGCTCACTTCAGCTTCTGGTAGCTGAGTGTAGCTGGACTTCAGCTCAAGTCAACTCATTTCAGCTATAAGTAGCTCAAAGTAGCTAGAATTTAGCTTAAGTTAGCTCAAGTCAGCTCAAGTCAGCTCACTTCAGCTTCTGGTAGCTGAGCATAGCTGGACTTTAGTTAACTTCAGCTGAGAGCAGCTAACTCCAGTGCAAGGTCAGCTCTAGAAGCTTGACCTCAGTTCATGGTGCTTGGTTGGAGCTCAAAGGAGCTCAATGGTGAATAAGTAGTATAGTGAGCTAGCATTGTGCCAACTCACCTTGCTTTTAGCTCAAAACCACCAAAAGACACATCTTTAGTGCAAAGGTATGTCTCTTCATCAAAAGAACATGTCCTTTCATCCAAAAGAAGTGTTCCTTGAGTGAATAGACATGTATATTCGGCCATGGGGTGGTTGGGGTAGTTATTGCACCAAGAATGATGTCCTTTGACATCAAGAGACATGTATCTTCGGCCATGAGGTGGTTAGGGGTGGTTATTGCACCAAGAATGATGTCCTTTGACATCAAGAGACATGTATCTTCGGCCATGAGGTGGTTAGGGGTGGTTATTGCACCAAGAATGATGTNGGAAGTGTTCCTTGGCCAAAGAGACATGTATTTTCGCCACCATAGATGACCCTTGGCCAAAGGAAGTGTTCTTTGGCTTAAAGGACACCTTGCTTGGTGTAAAGGTGTGCCTTTTGGTCATCTATAAATAGCCTTTAGTGGCTGGCCATTTTAAGCACTCTTTGGCATTCCATTTGCTCCATTTTCTTGAGAGAAAAATTTCCTCCTTCCATTCCTTTACATAGCTGAAATATTAGACAATTTTCTAGAGCATTGTGGGTGGATTTACATTGAGATTGTTCATCTTAATTCAAGCCTCAAGGTGCTCCTCCAAGATTAAGTTCTTCCTCTTTTTCGCCATACATAACCAAGAAAGAAGGTACACATTCTTTATTGGTTTAGTAGCATGCTAGGTTTCATTTATTATTTGCATGAACGTTCTTAGTAGCATGCAGGATTTGTTTGACACAATATGTAATTAAAACTAAAATGCTATATCAAATGCAAAATATGTTAAAGAAATTAGAATGATGCATGCTTATATTCATGTTGAACTCAATTGGACAAATATGCATGTGGCATATACATGAGTAGATAACATAAGAATGTGTTATCATGAGATCCTGAAATCTTCAAATGTTTCTATTCAATCCAAACTAGTTGTGAATGTTTCCATTTTATTCCAAATCAACTTGTGAATGTTTCCATTTCATTCCAATCTAGTTGTGTTTCAATTTCATTGCAAACTAGTTATGAATGTTTCCATTTCATTCCAAACTAGTTGTGAAAGTTTCTAGTTCATTCCAAACTAGTTGTGAATCTTTCCATTTCAATCCAAACAAGTTTTGAATGTTTCCGTTTCATTTCAAAAAAGTTTTGAATGTTTCCATTTCATTCCAAACTAGTTGTGAATGTTTCCACTTCATTCCAAACAAGTTGTGAATGTTTCCATTTCATTCCAAATGAGTTGTGACTGTTTCCATTTCATTCCAAACTTGTTGTCAGTGTTTTCATTTCATTCCAAACATGTTGTGAATGTTTCCAATTCATTCCAAAATAAGTTGTGAATGTTTCCGTTTCATTCCAAATGAGTTGTGAATGTTTCCATTTCAGTCCCAAACATGTTGTGAATGTTTCCATTTCATTTCAAACTTGTTGTGAATGTTTCCATTTCACTCTAAACTAGTTGTGAATATTTCCATTAATTCCAAACTAGTTGTGAATGTTTCATTTCATTCCAAGCTAGCTGTCAAAGTTTCCATTTCATTCCAAAACAAGTAGTGAATCTTTCGAATTCATTCTAAACTAGTTGTGAATGTTTCCATTTCATTCCAAACAAGTTGGGAATGATTCCATTTCATTCCAAGAAAGTGTGAATGTTTCATTTCATTCCAAACTAGTTGTGAATGTTTCCATTCATTCCAAACTAGTTGTGAATGTTTCCATTTTATTCCAAACCAACTTGTGAATGTTTCCATTTCATTCCAATCTAGTTGTGTTTCGATTTTATTGCAAACTAGTAGTGAATGTTTCCATTTCATTCGAAACTAGTTGTCAAAGATTCCATTTCATGCCAAACAAGTTGTGAATGTTTTCATTTCATTCCAAGAAAGTTATGAAGGTTTCCATTTCATTCCAAACTAGTTGCGAATGTTTCCATTTCATTCCAAAAAAGTTGTGAATGTTTCCATTTCATTCCAAAATAGTTCTGAGTGTTTCCCTTTCATTCCAAACTGGTTGTGAATGTTTCCATTTCATTCCAAACTTGTTGTAAATGTTTCCGTTTCATTCCAAGCAAGTTGTGAATGTTTCAATTTCATTCCAAACTAGTTGTGAATGTTTCCCTTTCATTCCAAACTAATTGTGAATATTTCCATTTCATTCCATACAAGTTGTGAATGTTTCCATTTCATGCCAAATTTATTGTGAATATTTCCCTCTCATTAGAAACTAGTTGTGAATGTTTCCCTTTCTTTCCAAACTAGTTGTGAATGTTTCCATTTCATTCCAAACAAGTTGTGAATGTTTACATTTCACTCCAGAACAACTTGGGAATGTTTCCACTTCATTCCAAACAAGTAGTGAATGTTTCCATTTCATTACAAACTAGTTGTCAATGTTTCCATTTCATTCCAAATGGGTTGTAAATGTTTCAAATTTATTCCAAATTTCTTGTGAATGTTTCCCTTTCATTACAAACTTGTTGCGAATGTTTCCATTTCATTCCAAAACAAGTTATGAATGTTTCCATTTCATTCCAAACTACTTGTGAATGTTTCCATTTCATTCCAAACTAGTTGTGAATTTTTCCATTTCATTCCAAACTAGTTGTGAATATTTCCATTTCATCCAAATTAGTTGTGAATGTTTCCGTTTGATTCCAAACTTGTTGCGAATGTTGCCATTACATTCCAAACTTGTTGCGAATGTTGCCATTTCATTCCAAACAAGTTGTGAATGTTTCCATTTCATTTCAAACAAGTTGTGAATGTTTCATTTCATTCTAAACTAGCTTTGAATGTTTCTATTTCATTCTGAACTAGTTCTGAACGTTTCCTTTTCATTCCAAACTAGTTGTGAATGTTTCCATTTCATTCTAAACTTGTTGTGAATGTTTCAATTTCATTCAAAACAAGTTGTGAATGTTTCCATTTCATTCCAAACTTGTTGTGAATGTTTCCATTTCATTCCAAACAAGTTGTGAATGTTTCCATTTCATTCCAAACTAGTTGTGAATGTTTCCATTTCACTATAAAACAACTTGGGAATGTTTCCATTTCATAAGATAATCTATATTATTTCAAAGAAATACATAACATGTGTGACACCAAAGAGGTGAAGCACGTCCAACATTTACAATCTTCTAAGACCCATTGCTCTAACATGTCGAGCAAATACAAGTGGTGGCAATGGCTTAGTGAGAGGATCTGCCACCATCATGTACTCAATCCTAACTTCACCCTCTTCAATTGCATCGCGCACAAAGTTATATTTCATGCTAATGTGCTTGGTCTTTCGATGGTATTTGGGGTCCTTGGTATAAGCCATGGCTGCCATACTATCACTGTAGATAGTAATAGGTTTCTTAATAGAAACCCTGGACTCCAAATTCTTAAGGAAATAACCTAGCCAAAGGGCTTCTTGTACAGCTGAGGCACATGAAACAAATTCAGCCTCCATTGTGGACAATGCTGTACAAGTTTACTTCTTACTACACCAAGTAGTAGCACCACCATTTAGCATGAAAAGATAACCAAATGTAGACTTGCTGCAGTCTCTATTTCCTCCCCAATCAGCATCAGAATAGCCATGTAAACCAAGGTCTTTACCTTGGTAACAAAGCCAATAATCCTTAGTACCCTTGAGGTACCTTAGGATCCTCTTGACACTCTTCCAATGCTCTAGACCAGGGTTGGAAGAATATCTTGCTAGAAGTCCAATCGCTTGGCTGATGTCTGGCCTTCTACATAACATGGCGTACATCAAGCTACCAATGGCACTTAGGTAGGGGACCTGAGCCATCTCTTCCTTCTCCTTAGGAGTCTTAGGACATAAGTCTTCTCCAATCTTGCAACTATATGCAAGAGGTGTACTCATGGGCTTTGCATTTGTTAAGTTGAACCTTGCAAGAATCTTATCAATATAAGGCTCTTGAGAAAGGGCCAATAGCCTTGCATTTTTATCCCTCAGGATCTTAACCCCTAGAATAAAGGCAGCCTCTCCCATGTCCTTCATGTCAAAAGTGGAAGATAACCATCCCTTGATGGTACTTAACAATGCAAGCCCATTACTTGCAATCAGTATATCATCTACATATAGAGTCAATACTGCAA
>KK902226.1:38854-50690 GCA_000696445.1 Aquilaria agallochum | reverse complement strand
GAGAAAAGTTTTAAATTTAAAGGCTTGACCGTGTTGAGTAGGACGAGGAAAATTTAGGGACCAAAGTTAGCATTTTATTTTTAGATTCTGTTAGCTTTAACTGTGAAATTAACTGAAGGACCATACTTAAAACAAAAATAAGGATGTTAAGGACTTTAGAATTGTTTGATTTGTTACAAGCAAATATTTAATTTTGATGATGACAAATGTATTATTTTAGCGTATTTAATCTCATTTTATTGGGTTAAAATAAACTTGTTAAAGTTGTGCTTAATTTCTAAGTATTTCAAATGTTATTTTAAAAAGTATGTTTTAAATTTGATGATGAAACTTGTTTTTGAAGAGAAGTTAGTAGGTCATCAAAATATGTTAGTATTTGAATCAAATTTGATTTCTAATTAACAAATTTTTCTAAGTTGTTTCACGTTTAATCCATTAAAGAAACAATTTAATATATCTTTTTATCACTTAAGTCGTCCCAGCTCCCAGGTTTATGTTTTAATGCATTATAATGTTTTTAATTCAAAGTCTGGGGCTACTGGTTATTTTTGATATATTAGGTAACATGTTAAACTCTGAGTTTAACCTATTAATCGCAAGCTTGAAGACTTCCATCAAAATTATTTGAATGGAGCAATTTTAATCAAAATTTGAAATATAACTTGGACAAATTAGAGGACGCCACCTAGACAGTCATGCAGAGCATTTAATGGTCTTTCTCTAGTCATTTTTTAGTGTTAAAGAATAAAATCAAGTTTAACGTGTTAAACCAAGAACTTAATATGAAATCTGGAGCCTTTTTTTGCATAAAAAATAGAGTAACGGTCATTAGTTTTTCAGGACCTTTTCCAAACATCTCCAGCAGATATGCAATGGTCTCCTTGCTCTCAAATGAGTATAAAAACATGGAGAAACACTTTGAAAAGAACTGTTGGCAATTAGAAAAGAGATTTCCTCTTCCAAAAGCTTAAATTTGAGAATTGCCAAGAAATTGAGCTGTCTCTTGCTTATCTAGCTTTGAGTGCTTTTATTGTTCTTATCACCTTGTAATGTTGTAAACATCATTTAGTGAGATTGAGTTGGTGAGGTTTTTAGTTAGCCTCTAGGAAAACTAGTGAGGGAAAGAGTGTTGGAAAGGTTTCTAGTTAGCTTATAAGAAAACTAGTAAGTGTTGGTGATAGAGAGAGCTACCAAAGGAGTGTGGTTCCTTACGTACTCTTGATATTCGTATTGGAGAAAAAAACTTTCAAGTGGTGAATTTGAAAAGAAAAGTAGACTTTTAAGAAGAGAAACCAAACCTCTATAAAAATCTTAGTGTTCAAGCTCCTTCATTCTCTTCTTCCATTTCTTGTCCACTTTGTGTTTTTTGATTTATTGATTATCAAACCTTTGTTGCCCTTTCTTTAGTTTGTTCAAAGCAAATTTTCAAAACAAATTATAGGATATTTGTGGTAGATTTTTCTGAGTAGTGTAAGTTTACAGAAGCTCTTTTATTTGCTTATTGATTAAAGGCAACAAAGAATTGTTTTTGGAAAAAAAATTTAAACCAACCAATTCACCCCCCTCTTGGTTGCTCCTTGGTCCAACAAGAAGAACAAAATGTATGTTAGGGACCAGTTTAAGACAATTGAAAAATATTAGGGATGGAATTTTTTTTCTCATTACTGGAAGCCTTTTGCAAAAATTGAGACTTAGACCCCTAGTAAGGATCAAAAGTCTAAACTACTATGTCAAAGCTTTAGTTGTTATTAACATAAACATAGTTCTTCCTTCTTTTTTTTTTTTGTTTTGGTTTTTGCTCAACATGTAAATGTTTTATTAATACATCTTCTCAAACGATCGGTCATAATTTAAATCTAGACATTTAGGTATATACATTTGTATAATGGTTATCTTAATTTTTTTCTTGTAGTTACTGCCAAGAATTTATATTATTGGTACCCAAAGTGTTCAACTTTATTATTCTCCCACTATCTTATTAATTTGGAGAAAAATTACTCCATTATATCATTCTCCTCCTTACTCATATATCTTGGGCTCAATTTGTCCCATGGTCTCCCCTTTTTTTTGTTCTTTATTTTCTGTTTGTCTAAGCAGTAAACAGTCTGGCCCCCTCCCTTTTCTCTTTGGTTTTGATGTCATATGAGCCTATAAAGGCCCAGATGATTTGAACCAAATTCACAAGGCCAAAAGCCCAACTTAAATAGCCAAGCAAGCCTGCTACAAGCCAGATAAGGAAGGAAATAACAAAAAAGGAAACTTAATCCTTTCATCACGGGATTTTGTTCATCTACATAATATACCATGATCTTCTTACAGTGCTATAAAAGGGGAACCACATTGGTAATGCTAGGGTACATAATACAAACCACACTCTCCATACTATAGCTTCATTCTTTACTTGAGAGGCTGACAGTATCTTTGAGTGCAGGTTCTATATTCCACATCATCCAAGGTCCAAGGCTAGACTACCCAGATTTGCATGATAGTACTTTGGCTATCAATTTGCTACTGTCTACGGTGAATACAATGGTAACTACAAGGAGGTCATGATTGGGCCAGGATTCTTTGGAAGATGCGCATGACAACACTAAGAGGTGAGACCCTTAGAACCAATTGGGAGACCCTATGGATCCCAAAAACTCAGTTATGGGATAAACATAGCTAGTGGAGAGCTAGTGTTGCCTCCCCGTGACCCCAAAAATGGAAAATGCCTTGCTCTACTGGACATCAACCTATTCTAGGCTCTCCAACATGCCCTCCTTGAATAGTTAAAAGCTGTCATATAGCAAAAAGTCAAGAAAGCCTTAATCAGGATGCAAAAAGAAGAGGTAGAGAACAATTTGATAATTAATGGCATGGGCAGATGATGAATACTCATAAGTGTATAGTTATTGAGGGTTTAAATCATTATTGTACACTTTGAGTTTGATTAATTTCTCTAATATGAGTAGTTATTCCACCGTCTTACTATTCATGCATATTTATTGTTTATATGCATATTTACTATTCATATATGATGTTATTGTTTACCGCATTTCACTATTCATATGGTGGTTACTATTCATACACGTATTCATTGTTCATATGTGGGTAACTATTTATCCATATTTACAAAATATGCTAAATAACTATTTTTTATGTATGCGAATAAAATCATGATATCTTACAATTCTTGGGGCAACAATTGGGGTTTCAATCATCTATAATATTTGAACTATGGTCCAGCTCAATTGAGAGGTAGAAGAGGCCAAATTTGGATCACAAACAAAATTAGTCACAACATTCGTATGCTTTGTGATTCTTCATGAGAAAAATCATATCTAGAGCTGTGTATGTCAGAATCAAGTGATTCTAAGGCCATCTAAAAAGCCAAAACAAAGATCTTCAATTTTACTTCAAATGCCAAGAACTTGTTTAATCGTTTTCACTTCTGAAATTAGATTATAAATGTGACCATATATTTTGCCATGTGCTGAAAACAGTTTTTGTAAAAAAGCCATGACTTGGGTTACAGATGTTAGTTTTGAATAATGAAGCTATTGTTTCAAAGCTAAAGAGGAGATTTACAAATCCCGTGCTTTGAGTAAGAGCTAAATTGATGTGTATAGTGGCCAAAAAAGTAAAATAAGTTTGAGTCACCTTTATTGATTTATATTCACCTCTTTACTATTCGACCTACCCCAAGGCTCTATCAATAGGTAGCTTGAGGAAGGTGAAATTAAGCTAGTTCTTATTTGAAATTAGAATTCTTGTATCACACATAACTCTCATTTTTTGTTTCTGTTGTTGTTTTCAATCTCGAAGCTCTATTCAAGGTTCTTTCTTCTTGTTCTTACTTTGATCTTTCAATCCATGTTTATTTCATTTTTATATATTTTGTTTACTTTTATCACATCTAAATAATTTTTCTTTTGTTAAGGTGAAAGGGTGAAGCTTTTGATGTAAAGGTTATGGCTAATTTAAATTGATCTTAACGGTATTGGTATTTGCTTTCTTAATTGATTACACCACTCTCTTAATTAAGTGGAAGTGTTGATTAATCATAGTTGATCATTGGCGCAAAAACTACTTGATTCCTTTTATAAAACATGGCTCTACCGGTTATGTGGGAATCTTACATTTTTGTGGACAAATGTTGGCATGATGGATGCTTGAATCCATTACCAAGCGTTGGCGTTATAAGATCAATGAAAGCTAATACTAACTCATGCTTAACACTTTTGGAATTTAATTACTAAATTCCCCAATTGGCTCATTCTTTATGTGTAGATCCTAATTGAGTGGCAAGATGGGCTAAAATTAACCATAACTGATATACTACAAGTGGATCCTTTAATATTAGCTATTCATTTGAATTTGAATTTCAATCCACATGTATTCACACCTTGCACCAAAACTTTCTTTGTTAAAAATCTGTAATTTTTTTTTTCTTAATTCACTTCCCTATGGTTTGACACTTTGACTCTTAAGATTTTTCTACTCACAACAACCTATACTTGGGTTACAATTGTTAAAGTGCAGTAGCATACCTTACCTAGAGAGCCACTGCAAGGGTTCTGGGCTAGAACTCCACAAGCGGAGCTACCATAAGCATCCCAAGCCAAGTTTGATGGGTCATACACTAGTGACATCAACATAATTCTGTGAAAGTTGGATCAAATGGAGCAACACTTGAGAGCACACAAGCTACATAGGAAAACCATTGTCTTATAATGGGCATAGATTACATATGGGTCCAACAATTTATGGAAGAAATCATTAATGCACTAACCTTTTAGGATGCCAAAAATTGGCTTATACAGTGGCCTCACAGATGTTGTCAATTACCTATAGTGCTACATTACCTCTTTGAGGCTAGAAAGGGCATCAAACATGGTCTTGAGCCATAGCCTTTAGTTCTACCCAGATAAGAGCTGCTGCTTTATGCTTTGGGACTATGGCGGAATAGGGCCCTAGTGCCCTGATTTGTTAACAATGGTAGGCTATTTGGAAACTATGATCCCATTTAGGTTATAATTGGCTAGTTAATACTTGAGAAGTATCTTAAATCATTACGTGCAACTAGTTACTTAGCCTACCCTACATAGAAAATATGCATGCATCAATTTAGGGATGTCAATGAATATTCGGCCCAATGGGGATCCTGGTGCATCCTACCCAACGAGTGAATTTTCTTTTCTTTTTTTACAATTAAATAGATATGGGGTAGATATGGGTTTTTTTTCACCTGCCGGATATGGGTAGGGTATGGGTTTGGGGTACATCCGCCCTATATCTGCCCTATATATGTATGTGCTATTACATATTTGCTTGGCACAAGTAGCTATCTCTTCTAATTAGAATAGGGATAATTTAGTAAATTTGATAAACCTTAATTAACAAATCATAATTACATCGCCAATTCACCATTCGCCTAGTAGCGACGCCCTTGACTTCTCAAACTCTCTTTAGTTTTCACTAGTCATCACGAGGCACACATCAAGTCACCTGTGCTGGTGCCAGAGGATCGTTGATCGCGTCACATATGTTTCCTATAGAGCACCTCTAGCTGCGTTGTTGGATATCTAAAGGCAAAGGCAGAATATGACTGCCTGACTGGGTTTTGCTTCTTGGTTCTGTTGTGTGCTTTCTACAATCAATTTTGCTAGCTCTTCTCATTTCTACTATCTGTTCTTGGAGTCTTGGTTTTGTTGTCTTCTCTCTGTCCCACTTCCCTTTCACCCTTCTACTGGCTACCACCCTTCAAGATTACCAGTAAGTGCTTCTCGGTTTTGCCTTTTACTCTTGGTTTCACCAGTATTGTTGACTTTGGATGATTAATAATGAAGTGTGTTCCTCATGCTATGTACTATATATATATATATATATATATTCTGGTTTCAAATATTCATAGCCATCGATTATAAAGAAATCTTGCTTCATCAGCTGTAATGTGACTAAACTATTGGCCAAAGGAATCAGTCATCAATGCACCAACTATTTTAATTAAACATGACCTATGTTAGAACTAGAACAAGCAGAAAACCTGTACTTACCCAAGTCTTTCCTTGCTTGTTCTATTTTCCTTGCTCTTACAATCTCATATATCGCTCATGGGCTTTTTATTTTTCAATTTCTTCCGTATATTGAATTTTATATGCACATATCAGATAAGAAAAAGTGTTTAATACATCTCTCAGATTTAGTCCATGTAACAATAACAGACCATTAATGGCTTAAAAAAAAGGTAAGAATGAGAGTAATGGGAAATCTCTCACGCCTTGATAGTTCTGTGGTTTTTCCAGACTGTATGGATGTGAACCAGAATCATTAACAGGAATATGAAATGCCACATCATATGAAACAACATTATTCTCAAATAACTTACATCAACATCTATCACATACATTTCTTCACTATATTTAGAATTATTCTTTAACATTTTTTTTTAATTTTAGAGGATATAGAGGTCATGGAAGAAAGTCAGGATCAAAACTCAATGAACATTAACAGTCTTAATGTTTTATTTCTGAACTGAGCAAAGCTGAAGCTCCTAAACCTACTATTATGCTTCATACATCTCTGCAAGATGGCCCAAAAACTGTTGAATAAGTAGAAAAAGTAATTGCTACTGCTGGTACACACCAAGGAAACTCTCAACCTGAGATGACAAATTTAACTCAACATTATCAAAATTCAAGTCAATGAGAGACAATCATTGGTAGCATAACACAAGAAGGGTAAAATTCAATTCCTATTGATGATAGAGAAAGGAAAAAAAGGTCATGTCAAAAGAATGTGATCACTTTACAAAAGTAAAGGTAGATGGTATTTGGAAAACAAAGTGTAACCACTGTGGTGTCCTTCCATCTTGTGCGAGCAAGAATAGTACAAGTCACTTGAATGATCACTATAAAGTTTGGTGTAAGAGAATTCAAAAAAAAAAAAAGGTGTCAAGCAAATGCTTTTGAAAGGGCAAGCAAAGGTGGATGGTTCAATGATGGTTGGCACATATTCATTTGATCAAGAAGCTTCAAGAAAAGAGCTTGTGGAAATTATTAGCATTCATGAGTATGCGATTTGCATTGTGGAGCATTATGGATTCAGAAGCTAGTAATGCGAACCCTTTTGCTATAATGACCAAAAAATGCATCTAAAATGTATTTCAAGCTCCACAAGATATCAAAGAGATTGTATTTAAACCCTCAACCCTAATCAACTTGTGATTAGAAACAAGAAGTATAAGAAAACTAAGAACACAAGCACCTTTGCGCCAAGGTTGTTTTCAAAGAACAAAAGAGATTTTCTCTCCAAAGTAGCAATATTATTTCATCCAAAGGTTGTGTTTTACAACCATAATATGTGCCTATTTATAGACCAAATCTAGGTAAAATACAAGCCAAAATTTGCACCCAAAGTCGCATAGGAAACCTAGGTGCAAAAGACTTTAAAAAACTTAGTTAAACTAGGACTCTAACACCATTTTAATACATGTTTAAGGTGTTCGGCATATGTCACTTGTCCTAAGTGACTTGAATCAATTTCATAGCCTAAATAACATCCTAAATAATGTAAATAATTAATAAATTAAAGAAAATAAAGTGCAAATACAAGTTTGGCCCTAAAAACCCCAAAATGGTATTCTCAGGTGCACTTAAAGGCTCCTTAGGTTTTTGCTTCTATATTCAAATTCAAGCTTAAATAATTGATTTCCATTGACTTGATACTTCTTTTTAAATGTTGGAATGAGGTCTTGAAATGTTAGAGCTCAAAGATCTAACTTGTAGAAGAAAAATGACTCAAGAACACTTCAAGGGGGCTCTAAAGGTGCATTTGATGGGTGCCCTTGGTGTTCCTTGTTCTTTGACTTGTCTAGGCACTCTAGAATTGAATTCCAAGCTTGGGCATCATCTCCACATGATGTATTGAATATTCCAATAGTTCCTTATGAAATTTCAACTCCATTCTCCAAGAAGAAGCTTGAAACAAAAGCTTGAAGTGCATTAGTAAGCTTCTTAGCCTTCTTCCTTATCATTGGTCTACTAGTTATCTTCAATGGGTCCTTGCCATCCTTGGTTGTGCCTTCCTTGATCATATCAACTCCCCCTCCTTAGAAGGATTTGTCCATGAATCAAAAGTCACATTAGAAAGGGGAACTAAATCAATAAGGATGAAATAGTTAATGCTTAAGCACTTACCTTACACATAAGCAACAATAGCATTGAATTGTTGTGTATGGAGCCTTATTCCTATGAAAAACCTAAACCAATATCCCAACACAATGTTAATTTTGATACCTCTAAGTTCAACAACAAAGTTTGAAGCAATTAACACAAAAAATCTAAAAGTTAGAACAATTTTCATCTTAACTCTAGGCATCACTTTCATTGCCTTTGCCATCTCAAAAACATTATTCCCACAACTAGAAAAAAGTGTTGGGAGAATTTACCTTATGGATGCTGTATGCACTCAAAACAAATGAGCCAAAACTCACACAAGTGTTATGGTCATGAAAAGCACAAGTTATGCTTGTCAAGACAATAGTTTGTATAGGCCATTCAAACAAACAAAAATTGAACACAATGCTGCCTAAACTAATAACAAAACATTGATGCACAAATTTCAAAAAATTCATAAGCATTTTAAATGAAACAAGAATGGAATAAATAGGATTAAATGAGACCAACTTAGTGGCAAACTTATTTTTGCATGTATATGCACCATAATGCATAAAATTTGTGAATGGAATGTGACACAAGACAAAGGATTCCACATATCTCATCAAAAGGCTGAATTTAAAACCATAATTTTTACTCAAAGTGAAAATTTTCAAGTTCGGACATAAAGCAAAAATATCAAGGCTCAAAAGTTTATGTAATGCATGTGTCATGACAAAAAAATACTTGCTGGAAATTAAAGATTGATGCATAAAAATGAGCTAAAAATAAATGGGAATCAAAGACATATGTAATGCATATGTAAGAACTAATTTATGCATGAACAATTCCAAAGAAGTATAGTTAACTTCAGGCAAAACAAAACAATGTGAGATGGATGCAAAACAAACAAAGTCAAAATCAAAGACACCAAAATGGATTGTTCTTTAAAGAAACTCATGGAATTCAAAAGAGCATTTGACAAAACCAAAGAATTAGAAGACTTAAAACCATAGTTTGTCAAATTTTCATGCTTACTTCCTTCTCTTAATCTAATTTCATGAAAACCATTCTTCAAAATGATATGGCTAGCAAACACACATTGTTTGAGACTTTCATGAAAAACCACATCAAATCTAGGTGTAAGGAAGAAATATATTATAATGGTTTGACTTAGTCTCCATGTATCTTACTTGCTGTACGAACCACAAAATTTTCACCTTTGCACTCAATGGCTTCGGTTGGAGTTGCAACAATTTTATTCCCTTGAACCATAGAGTAAGAAACAATGTTAGGCAAACTTTTGCATATAAATCACTAGGATTTACCTCAAATTGTTCCTTTTTAACCTCCTTAGTTAGCTTGATGCATGAGACATGACTTGGAATATTGGGAATACTGACTTTTTGAATAGGCAGCAACTCACTTGATTCTTGTACCTCATCTGCACTTAATTTCTAAAAAGAAGACAACACAACACTAGAAAAAGACTTCATTATGTTAGATAAAAGTATGGCTTCTCTGTGGTCTTTCTCTCTTTACTTGGCTTGGGTTCATTACACTTTTGTCTTTTCTCAACTTCACACTCATTTTTTTCTCTCAAGAACTCTCCACTCTTTTTCCCCTCATGTTCACTATTTTCACTTAATCTCTCAGTTGTTCTCTCAGCTTTCCCTTCCTTACTCTTTCCCTAAACTTTCCCTTCTTTTCCTTTTCTCTTAACCTTACTTTGAAGCTTTCTTTGATCCTCCAAGACTTGTTGTGGTAAAAGTGGGACACCGTTCTTCCTCCTCATGGTCATTTCTCCTTGCACCTTTCCTTGGTTGCAAGATGGGGTTGAGTCTCCTTGGAACCCTCAAGTCTATGTCCTCAATCCTCCCCATGAGTCTATTGAGGGTTTCTTGAAATTCCCTCATGGTAGGCTTCTCATTATGCCTCACTTCAATCCTCCTATCCTCCTGGCCCTCCATAATCTTGAAATCAAAGATCCTTACACACTCACCTCACTTGTTTCACTCAAAGATGAACACTCAAAACACTCAATTTGTTAGTGAGAATATTGCTATCAAAGAGTCCCCAAAAGTTCTAAGAAAAACTTTCCTCAAAGTACACTAGAAAACTTGAATTCTTGAAAACAATTTTGACTCCAAAATAAAGGTGGGCTAAACAAGCTTTAAAAAACTCTAGGAAGCTTATTCAATTGATGATCGTAAGAACCAAAAAGAAAAGCTTTTGGCTCAAAATAATGGGTTAGGCTTTATGGGGGCAAAAAACCAAATCACTTTGTGCAAGCTTTGTTTTCAAACTCTTTTCCTTTCCTTTTCTTTTTTTTTTTTATTTTTTTTTAAACCTCTTTTCCTCCTTGATGTTTTGTCGCTACAACACTTTCTTCTTAAAGCTCCTTCTTGCCAAAGACAAAAAGTTAGTTTTCTTTTCAACAAAGACAATGAACTATTGAAAACATGCACAATTTGAAACAACCTTTTGGTACCAAAAAGATGCAAAGGCAACAATGAATTAAAATTGAAAACACAAGGTAACACTAGTTGGCTTGTTTTTATTGTTTTTGTTGTTTTAATTTGAAACAAGGCTAGAAACAAATAGGGAAGACCTAAAACAAGAGAAAAATGATTAAAAGAGAGAATTAAACCACAAAAAAATCTGGAAAAAATGGAAAGAAAAATGAAGAGAAACAAGAACACAAAGACATATCCTTCGGATGGAATTTGTGGCTTTGATAGCAGCTGATGCGAACCCCTTTGGTATAATAAACAAGAAACGCACCCAATATATATTTCAAGCTCCACAAGATATCAGAGAGACTGGATTTAAACCCCCACCTCTAATCAATTTGTGATTAGAAACAAGAATTATAAGAAAACTAAGAACACAAGCAACTTTGTGCCAAGGTAGTCTTCAAAGAACAAAAGAGATTTTCTTTCCAAAGTAGCAATAATATTTCATCCAAAGGTTGTGTTTTATAACAAGAATATGTGCCTATTTATAGGCCAAAAATAGGGTAAAATACAGGTCAAAATTCGCAGCCAAAGTCACATAGGAAACCTAGGTGTAAAAGACTTAAGAAAACATAGTCAAACTAGGACTCTAACACCCTTTTAACACATGTTTAAGGTGTGTAGCGTATGCCACTTGTACTAAGGGATCTAAATCAATTTCATAGCCTAAATAAAATCCTAAATAATGTAAATAATCAAGAATAAAATAAAATAAAATGCAAATACAAGTTTGGCCCTAAAATCCTCAAAATGGTCTTCTCGGGTGCACTTAAGGGCTCCTTAGGGTTCTGCTTGTATATTCAACTTCAAGCTTAAATAATTGAGTTTAATTAACTTGATACTTCCTCTTAAATGTTGGGACAAGGTCTTCAAATGTCAGAGATCAAAGATCCAGCCTGTAGAAGAAAAATGACTCAAGAACACTTCAATGGGGCTCCAACGGTGCACTTGATGGGTGCCTTTAGTGTTCGATGTTCTTTGACTTCCCTAGGCACTCTAGAATTGAATACCAAGCTTGGCCATCTAATCACCACATGATGTATTGAATATTCCAGTAGCACCTTGTGAAATTCCAACTCCATTCTCCAAGAAGAAGCTTGAAACACAAGCTTGAAGTGCACTCGTGAGCTCATTAGCCTTCTTCCTTATCATTGGTCTACTAGTTATCTTCAATGGGTCCTT
>KK902226.1:21293-38704 GCA_000696445.1 Aquilaria agallochum | reverse complement strand
CCATCCTTGGTTGTGACTTCCTTGATCATATCAGCTAGCTTGCAACCCTTGTTCAAAATTCCTTCTTGGAACACAATAAGGAGTTATATTTTAAAGTTGAACAATGAGAAAAGGGCAATGTTAGTGAAAGAGTTTGATCTGCTTGATAGGCAAATTTTGATCACCACCTATATGTGGATAGAAGAACATTAGAAAAAGGGATATATCTCTATTACTACACATTATATTGACTACTCATAGGCTTTACAGAAATCGGTGTTAAGGTTAGTATCAAGTTACTCTTTTAGCTTATTTGGCTGTTTAAGTTATAATGTTAGTATCATGTTGCACATTTAGCTTTTTTTTGTGGAAGTTTCATTCTTAAAAGTTACTAGTTGCCTTTATTTTGTTTCTTTCTTGATGTATGGAACTTGTGTTTGGGCTATTTGAATAATAGGATCTTACTTTTCTACATGTTTTTATTTCGATGTTGCTATGTTCCATCTCTATACACAAAAGAGGTTTTAGCTAGCAAATTAGTGAGATGTTTTATGGAATGGAATATTGACAAGAAGCTTTACATACTTACGGTTGATAATTGCTTTACAAATGATGGTGTGGTGGATATATTGTTAGATAGACTTTCTCGTTATTCTTTCATCCTGAATGGGGAATTCTTCCACATGAGATGTTGTGCTCATATTCTGAATTTAATTTTGCAAGATGGATTGGGTATCATTAAGAGTTGCATTGATAAGATTTATGATAGTGTTGTTTTTTAGACTGGATCACCAAAAAGAGTTGAGAACTTTAAGAGGGCTGCAAGGCAGTGCCATATTCCAACGAGCAAGAAATTGTTAATTGATTGCAAAACTCATTGGAACTTAACTTACTTGATGCTTGAAATAGCTATTGTATATAAGGATGTTTTCCCTTACTTGAGGACTCTTGAGAAGCACTACAAATCTTGTCCAACTAAAGAGGAGTGGGTAGTTGTTGAAAATATTTGTAGAAAGTTTAAGATGTTTTATGAAGTGACTGTAATGTTTTATGGAACAAATAATTCTATAGCCAACCTTTATTTTAAGCAAATTTGTGAGATTAAATTAGAATTGAAAAAATGGATTGTTGAAGAAGTTAGCATAATGAATGCCATGGCAAGAAAAATGTTAGAGAAGTTTGAAAAGTATTGGGAAAAGATACATGGAATCATGGGTGTTACTACTCTTTTGGACCCAAGGTACAAAACTCTTCTTTTAGAATTTCAATATTTCAAAATATATCTTGATGCCACTAAAGAGAGGGTTGAAGAAGTTGTGCAAATTTCTTACAATTTTCTTGAAGAGTATGAAAGAAGAGGTGTAAGACAAAGTGTTCATGCAATGTCTTTTTCAGCTTCTCAGCCCTGTGCCTTGAATGAAACCAAAAATTAGATGAAGGATTTTTGCCAATTTGCAAACAGTAAGAAAAAAAAAAGAGATCTAACCTTAGGGTAGAGTTGGACCATTATTTGGATGATGATGAAATACCTTAGATGCCAACCTTTGACATTTTAACATAATGGAAAGTGAGTTTTGGCAAATATCCAAACCTTGGCCAAATTGCAAAGGATATATTATGCCATACTTGTTACTATGGTTGCTTTTGAGTCAATTTTTACTGGTGGTGGAAGGTTAATAAGCCCACATTGGAATAGGCTGCTTTTAACTACTATTGAGGCATTAACTTGTTCCCAAAATTGGCTACATGCTGAGAAATTAGGTAAAATTTTCTTCCTTATTATCAGTTAAATTTGTTTTAGTTCATAATATAAAATGTTAATATATTGATTTGTTTTTATTAGCTGTTGCTATGAGTGATGAGACAGAGATTCTTCCCGCTCATCTTGTATGTGTTGGTGATGACATAGAAGTTGAAGGAGATGACTGTGCCACCACTGATGCATTTTTCCAAGAGGAAGAAGATTATTAACAACATTCTAGTCCATTGAAAGGCAAGTACATTTTGTGTTATGTTTCTTTAGATTTTCATAATTAGTTTATGATGCTTGCCCTTTTTATGGTTTAATGGTTATGCTTGATTTAATTTGTAGTACTTTGCTACCAGATGCAATGACCATTATGCATGTTGCTTGGATAAATATTGAAAAGAGTCTACTAAAATTTTAATTGTAGTAGGTGTTGTTGGTACCATAAACTGAAGTTTTTTCAATAACTAGTTGTTAAATTTATGTATAAGGCCTAGCTTTTCATGTGCTTTCTCTTGTTGGCTTATTGTTTTTCTTTTCACTATATTTGTGATGTACTAATTCTAGAGTGTATTTTTTATAGTGTGTTGGTATGTTTTGGAGTGTGAATTTATGTGCCCTGCTCCTTTGTGGTCTTTTCTATTTTTTTTTCACATATTAATAATATTTTTAATGTCTTTGATTGATATAATTTATAGCTTCTTGCTTGTTTTTTTTTTGTATGTATGATTGTGGAAATGTTATGGATGGACAAATTTTTACTCGATCCTACTCGCCTAAAAATGGGTAGGATATGGATGATAAAATCGTTCACCTGATAGGTGATGGGTAGGATGAAAGTAAGGCATCTAACGTAGCGGGTAAGATGTGGTATTGCCCTTATCCTACCCAATCTGACCCATTGACATCCCTATGCATCATCCTAGATATGCAATAACAATTAAATAAAAATAACATTGAAAATAGTGGCACGGTAATTAATGAATACACAATCAAAATGAGCCAAAACACAAAACTTTAGTTACTTTAACTTTAAGTAACAACTATATGCATACATCTCAAACTTATATGCACCCAAAAATAACCCTAATGTTATACATACCAATGAACACTAGTAAAGGCATTTTCTTTGTATGAAAATACCATACATATAGAAGAAGCAACATATATCTACTAAGATTCATCCTTAAATCTCCACCCAAGCAAGCAAGCTTTAAGTGGTGAGCCACATTTTTCTTATACTCACTTAGTCTTAAATTGTAAGGCAAACACTTTGCTATTGTTAGTGTTATGCCCAAAAGCTCATCATGAGATGATTGTATTTTGCACATTAAGTCATGATATTTTATTGATGCATTAATCTTATAATTGTGTTTGTTGTATTGTTTCTGTGTCATATAATCAAACGTAATTATAACCCTAGAATAATAGTATTCTTAAATATCCCTAGTTTAGTATTATTGTGGAGTGGACTGCAATAATACATAAAGACTAGTATGTGTGGAGACTAATATGAGATATGTAGTCTACATATGGGTACAAGTTGGAGAACTTGTGTACTTGGTCGACTCACCATGAGAATGCTACATGGATCATTATATGAGTGTCTTAAGTGATTCTCAGAGTGATCATGCATATGTAGTCCTTTGACCTAAGGCCATCAAGGTTCACTACATGTGAGTCACATACTTTGATACTTTCTTTTGTTGCTTGTAATTGAGTGAACATGAAGTTGGTCATTGGGTATGTCACATATCATGTGGAAAGTTTTGTATGAAAAAGATGGGATTTTGTCCCTCATAAGTAATGAGAGTGATATATTTGGGTCCCTTGATAAAGTGAGACTAAGAAAATGCATGACCATGCTTGGATGTACAGATATACGATATCAATTTCATCAGTTTAAGTTAGTCTACTCGATAATCAAGAAACTATAGATTGGGCTATACGAGAGTGATACATTTCATGTCTAATGCTTGGTTTTGATATCTTGAACAATGGGATAATGGTATATACAGATAACGATTATAGTGGTTTAATCAAATCACCGACTATTTTGTCACTTAGTAGTAATTATATGTTGGTAGACACCATTCATTGTTTATGATCATAAATGTGATTTATAATCATTCCTAATGTGATAGGAGCCTATTGGGCCGTACACATAGAGCCAATTTGATTATTTAAGTACATGGGCCAAATTATTTGGGTTTTGGTTTCATAATAATTTCGGATTAATAATTGGCCCAAAGGTTGAGCCATTAATGAAGCCTAAAATTAAAACTAATTAGATTAGGGCTTTAAAACCCATTAGGCTTGGGAGTTGAGTCTTACTACAAATACATTATATAGTGAGAATTTCATAGCTCTTGCCCTAGCCTCCCTAAGGACGAAATCATAAGGGTTCTGAAAAGTTCTAGCTGCTTTCTTCTCTTACCATTCCTTGAAGCAAACTAGCACTGCAGGCACAAGAGGAACCTATCCACCAGGACGTAGTGAAGGCCTGGTGATCCTGAGGGGCTTGTGTGGATACCATGAAGAGCTTGAACACATCAACTGTTCAAGTTTGTGATTCAACTCAACAGCTGGGTGAAAGATCTTAATTGACTAGGTATAAAATTTTTGAACACCCGATTTAACCTGTTTCACTTGGATCTTAGAGGGTTTCAATTATCATCCATTGTGCTTGTTTAGCTTTCAAAACCGAACAGGTCAATACTAGCTTACGCTACAAGTAACTTAGAAATTTGAAGTTTCCTAATTAGAGAGTATTTAGAAATCATAAAACTTAGCCTTAACAGCTGCCCCTTACTAACTGTTAAACGCAACTAGCTAGCTTAATACCTGCACAACACTTAAAGGGTGAGTACTCAAAAGTACTCAGTAAGGGATTTGGCACTTGTAAGAAAATATATGTAAACATGCAAGCAATATATACATACAAACAAACCAAGTAATCAAACAATGCAACAAACAATAAGCACAAGCAATTAATAAACAACATTAATAATGCAATGTAATGTATTGATGGTTAAGTGAATGCACATGTTTATGCGCTTAGGACTTCCTTACACCCAAAGGTGTTCTTAACTACTGTGAGCTCATCCAGCTGGGGTGCTTGGATACTGACCCACGTATCTGATGCTAGCGTTTGATTAAACCCCATAAAGTCCTCTTTATAGGTGTCTTAAGTAAGTCGTCACTTACTTGACTTTGCCCGCCTTTTATGGGCTACTTAGAGTAAATTGTCACTTACTCACCTTTTACCCATAACTTTACCCTTACATGTTGTACTGGGTAATTGAACTTAATGGCCAAAATTTTCCAAGTTCCCCTAAACTCGACTCAGGCAACTTAGTGGATTTGCTTTTTGAGCCCGTTGACTCGGTTAGGACCTCTTGGGCACCGTTCGATGCCTAAAGGCACGTAGCGTCTACCCTTGGGTCATCAAGGCTCCCAAAACTTTCTCAAGTCTCTTTCTAGTGTTGAAGGTTCACAACTTCACCCATTGGCCATTAGAGGACTCGTACAATGCTAGGCTCCTCTTTAGTACCTTATTTGTGACTTAGGGCACCTTACTTATTCATTTTTCCTTAGCCCTCTTAACTACTCACTTATTGATGCATTATTAAATCTTTCAGGCACTTTTGAGCCATGTTAGGATGCCATCTAAGCCTTAGGAATTGATTTGGGACACTTAGAAACAAGGTTGGCACAAATCAGGCACAATGCTATAGCATTATGTATTGTGGTGCGACAGCATCAAGATTTTATTAAAGTTGCTGGAAATAATGAGGTAGCACCAGCATAGTTGGTGTGACTACATTGCACATTTCAGGCAGCATTTTGCTCCTCTTGAATTTGATGCAATCACAAAAAAAAAATAATTAGTGCGACCGCATTAACCCATGGAGCTACTTTTCTTCATGCCTTTCTCAACCAATCTTGCTCCATACCTTACGCAAACCAGTTCCAATCACTTTTGGCTCATTTCAACTCACTCCCAAGTGGTCTAACACTATTTATGCATCATTTAATCATGCCATAACATAAAGCCCTTACCTTAACTGAATATTAGCACAAATCCAAGCAACTATTCACTTCATGCTTCAACTAGCTTTAAGGGCTTCCAAGCCTGGTTCCCTTGAAAGCGGGCACCACATTTAGCTTATCAAGACAATTTGTAACTCATTGACATCATTAGAACCAACTCAAAATTTAGAAAATGGCTTACCTTAGGTTTTTAGCTCAACCAACAAAAACCCTTTAAGAACACCTTCAAATGCACCAAATCCTTCGAGAACTTGCTCAGGGCTTGTTATGATAGCTTTGGAGGCTTTATTTTCATGAAAATCTTAGGCTAAAGTGAAGATTTGAGCTGGGATGGTGTGGTGGAAGAAAGAGCTGCAGGTTTGGCTCAAGGCAGAAGAAGATGAATAGTGGAGCTCTAGCTCCAAAATATCTCATTTTAACCTAAACCCACATTTACCCTTAAACTTGCTTAGCCTCTTAATAACTTAGCTAGGCCCTTTACTTAGACTCTAATAAACTATTTTTAGCCTCTAATGAGAGAGTACTAATCTTTCCACTTAGCCCCTAAGCTAATCACATACTTTAAAAAATAAAAACACTAAAGCCCTTAACTTTGCAACTTGGTGCACTTAAGCCTTTCCTCATCATTTATTGGTTTGAATGAGGCACAACACTTATGGTCTTCACAATTTTAGTTACTTTTGACTTACATGACAATAATTTCACTGAAATTACCGGTATGCTACCAACTTAGGTTAAAATTAGTATTTTGCCCTTACAACCCTTAAAGCTGACTAACACTTAGGAACCTTTATAGAGCTTACTTTAGATGCTTGACTTGTTTAATAAAGTTCTTATTTGAGGTAATTAACTTAGGATATACTTACCTTTGATCCGAACTATGGGAAGTACTTGGAGAGCCTTTACATTCTCCTCACTTTAAGAAATTTTGTCCTTTAAAATTTGATTTTTAACCTAGCAAAACACTNAACTTCTGGGACTCTCTAGGTAGTTGCAACTACCTTAGTTTCAATAATCTTACATTGGGGTTTTGGTTTTTTTCTTGGCCACCTCATTGTGCAAGAGTCTTTTTTAGTCATCAGCTGACCACACATAGACTCTTAAACTACTTAGGTAACTTCTTATCCCTAGGACAATAAAGAATCCCATTTTCTTCTTCAACTTAGCATGCTCACTTAATTTTCCAATAAACCTAAACTTTTAGTTGCCTTAAATCCCATTAGTAAGGATATTACCTCTACTCACACTTAGCTTTATGTTGAGCTTTTCTATATTTAAGACCTTAACTTGGCATTTACACATATCTATACCTTTGTCGATTCTTTCTGATTTATTCGAGACCCTTCGATAGTGGAGTACACTTTGGACCTTAGTATCCTCTTGCTTACAAACCTTTAGGTTAATTAGGCCTGCACTCTTAGCCTTTTGGTTTAAAGCTTTCTTAGCTCCTTCGAACTAACAATGAGCCCTACTATCTAAATTGATTGAACTCCCAAACGTTTAAGAACAGTATTCAATTCAAGTTTACTCTTCATGAGCAGCCTTAGGTCAATACAGACCATAACAAAACAATAGGTATAAGTCTACTACTTGGAGTTCATTTTATCTCCATGGATATTCTCATTAGCTATTAAGTCCTGGCTTTATTACTGATAGCCGAAGGGCTATCGCCTTTCTCAGTGCATACTTCCTGATGAAAACATGGTTGGGAAGCCTGGCATCACCCGAAAGAGGCACTATCACTGACCTCGGAAGGAGCGAAGTCAGATACCATGAAGTCGGGACTTCGGCTAAATAAGCTAGGCGTTTCAAAGGTATCGCCGGCTCCCTCGGGGGACCAAGCGGATCGCCTTCGGGGATAAAGAACCAGCTATTGCAAGCAGGAGAGAACTTCCCCGAAGGCGGAACCCTCGAACCAGGGGACTTCCCGAACTACAAGCATAACTACCGAAGAAGGTCATCTGTACCAAAGAAAGACCTCGCCCAGAGGACCTCGGGAGTACGACATGAGCATTTAAGGAGCCTCTGACATGTCGCCCACAGGCGTTACACGCCACCCCAAACGGCGGTCTGACACGGCGACGCCGTCCAGGTCTTGTCACGACCTGTCTCGACTCAAGGCTCAAGGAGCCTGCAAATGGCTGCTTGTCCCCTACGCCCGGGAACACAGAGAACATCCGACCGAACACGTGTCATGATCTGAACGGGCTGGGAACTCCTATAAATACCAGGGAACAGGCCCTGGCAAAAGGTCCCCAATCCGACCCTCTCCCCCTGAGAAAATACAAACAGGCAAGGCCACTAAACCTCTTAGTGCTCCCCTTCTTTCACCTCTCAGGACACTGACTTAGGCGTCGGATGTTCCTCCTTGGAAAAAGATCCCGGGGACCTCCTAACCCATTTTTACGAGTTTTATAGGCACACTCCCCTGGGAAATCTAGGCTCCAGGCGTTCTCCCTCTCAGGAAGTCCCTCCCGAAGTCACGATGTCTTCCAACAAAGATGCCGCTGGGCATCAATTACCATTTACGACATCTTCTTTTTACTCACGTGGGTTGTCCTTAAAGCCACCTGGTTAGCAGTGCTTTCATGGTCCCCCATTACATTCCCACTTTCAAGTTGTAATTTCCTAGGCATCTGGATGTTACCTATTTGGTCTTTAAGGCTTAAGTTGACTCTTAAACCTTGACCAACTTACCAAAATCAACAGACTCCACTTTTTAAGGAACTGCACCCTTAAAGACAATTTTATAGTTTTGGGACCTATGGGTTATGGCTTTCAACCTTCGATTGATCAACTTCTCACAATTACTGTGAGTTCTTAGGATACCAATACTTTTTCTTCACTCACAACTTCAGGTTCCTAAAGTTAACTCTTGGCTTTATAAGTCCTCTTACCTTAGTTGCGAGTGCTTGGAGAATTCAATCTTAGCTTACTTGGTAACCCTTAGTAACTTATGTGCAACACTTCTTAAAATTGGACCAGTCATAACTCTATTAGAGTTATTCTTCCTTAAACTATCCTTATAATGCATATAGTATTCCTTACACCATAGGTACAAGTTCAATCAACTTAAGGCCCAACTCATGGTATGACTTACCAACACTTCTATGCAAGTGGGCCTTATCCTTTGGATACTTCCAAGGGTCACTTATGACCAATATGGTTGAGTCAGCTCTTATACCCCATAATCGATATTTTTCCTAAGCGTTGCCACACCATTTAATAAACCACAAAAGCATATCACTACATACCTGGTACCCCTAATCTGTTAGGAAAAACCTTAACCACTCTAAGGGTTTAATCAAAACGTACCCTTTTTTGGGCTCTTATGGGTTTAAATGCCCACACTTCTTCACAATCCTAGCTTTCTAGGCAAGCTAGCCACAACCATAGACATAACAGTTTAAACAATGAAAACTACTTACCATTATGCTCTGAACTTACAGGTACCTCTTTTTTTTGTTGGCTTTTTGACCAATTAATTGGTCCAAATAAGTCTTCTTGGTTGCCTTTGAGTACTAGCGACACTTTCCTGGTGATTGAGGCGTTCTTAACCTTAGCCTTGTTCAGGCATTGACCTCAAGCATCTTCATGCCTTTATTCCTTTACCTTCCTAGTTTCCAAACACCTAGCACATAGCCCCATTTTTTAGTTTGTGTTGCTCTTTCTTAATTCTCCCTTGGGTTCCATAGACTCCAAATTAAATAGTCTTCATTAAGCTCTTACTTCAAGCCTCAACTTGCCTTGGGGTAGAGATGTTATTTTCTTGGCCCAAGTACACATATGGTCCTAGTGCTCCTTAGCCCTTACCCTATGACCTAAAGCTTATTTGGTGTCCATGTCACCTTTGCCCTTAGGTAATGATGGTTTACTTGGCCTCGATGCACCTTTTTTAATTTAGTACCTTTTTGCCCTTACCCTTGGGCTCTTTGACTATTTTTTAAATTCTATTCTTATCCACATAACTGTAGAAATTTCCTTGACTTTAGTCTTGCCTTTAGGGTTTGGATTCCTCCTTTAGTCTCAGTGCACTAGTAGGCCTAAGCACACTTGGACCCTTACCCGTTAGGCATCAACCATGACCTCCCTTTCTTTAAAGGTTGGGTATGCTACTTGGGCTACTCATGTCATAGTGCTATTGGGAATGTACAACAAGACCAATAGCTTCTTTATGGCTAACACCATAGGGCCACTTTGGCCTTTTCTCGGTCCCTTGCCTCAACACAGGCATCTTACTTGGTTCCCGCTGATGTACCTACAATCAAAGCCAAACGACAACTCCAAGAATGCTTATCAGTAGTACTAACCACACTTAGCACAAGGATATATTTGGATTTTAGCCACCTCTGTTAGGACCATTGATGATGCGAACCCCGATGGTAGAAAGACCATGAAATGTGCCTAATATGTTTTTCGAGCTCCACAAGACATCAAAGAGATTGGATTTAGAACCCCCACCCCTAATCAACCTGTGATTAGAAATGAAAAGTATAATAAAACCAAGAACACAAGAAACTTATGCACCAAGGTAGTCCACAAAGAACCAAAGAGAATTTCTCTTCAAAGTAATAATATTATTTCATGTCAAGGCTGTGTTTTACAACTAGAATATATGCCTATTTATAGGCCTACACTAGGGTAAAAACTCAGCAAAATTCACAGCCCAAGTCACATACTAAACCTAGGTACAAAAGACTTAAGAAAACCTAGTCAAACTAGGACTCTCACACCCTTTTAACACATGTTGAAGATGTGCCACGAATTCCCTTTATCCTAAGTGACCTGACTCACTTCCATGTCCTTAATAACATCCTAAATAATGTAAATAAATAGGAAAATAAAATAAAATATATTACAACACAAGATTGGCCACAAAAACCCGAAAATAGTCTTCTCGGGTGCACTTAAGGGCTTCTTAGGGTTCTTGCTTGTGTCTTCAACTTCAAGCTGAAATTTGACCTTGATGTAGCCATTATTTCTCAAAATTCAAAACATGAAAGTTGTAGATCTCTTTCTTAGCTTCGAAATGACACCTGAATCACATAAAAATGGACATCTAAAGCCAAAGATAGAACCAAAATACCGCAACTGCTTCCAAACCAGTGATGACTCGCAAATCACGACTTTGAAGCTAAATTGGATTGTCTTAACGTGAAAACTGGGTTTTATGGTCTTCATATGATTTGTAGCTCTGGATGTTAGCTTTCCAATGAATTAAGAATCACTCAATTTTTATCTGTTTAGCTCAAGATATGATTTTTATACCGGAATATCGCCAATTTGTCAAAATCCAAGCTTGGCCATCATCTCCATATGATTCCTTGCATGTTCCAGCAACTCCTTGTGAAATTCCAAGCCCATTCTCCACGAAAAAGCTTGAGGCAAAAGCTTGAAGTGCTCTAGTGAACTCTTTAGCCTTCTGTATTGTCAGTGGTCCACTAGTTATCTTCAATGGATCCTTGTCATCCTTGGTTGTGCCTTCTTTGGTCATATCAGCTCCCCCCTCCTTAGAAGGATTCATCCTTGAATCAAAACCTACATTAGAAAAGGGAATTGAATCAATAACAATGAAATAATCAACACATAAGCATGTATCTTTCACATAAGCACCAATAGCATGGAATGCTTGTGCATGGAGCTTTAATCTTATGAAAAACCTGAACCAATATCCAAATGCAATGATAATTTTGATACCTCCAGGTTCAAAAACAAAGTTAGAAGCAATTAGCACAAAAAATCTGAAAGTTTGCACAATTTTCATCTTAACTCTAGGTATCACTTTCATTGCCTTTTCCTTCTAAAAAACATTACGCTCACAACTAGAAAAAGTGTTGGAATAATTTAACTGAGGGATTCTGTATGCACTCAAAACAAATGGACCTAAACTCACACAAGTGTTATGGTTATGAAAAAGACAAGTTATGCATGTCAAGACAATAGTTTGCATCGGCCATTCAAGCAAACAAGAATTGAACACAATGCAGCCTAAACTAATAACCAAACTAGGATGCATGAATTTCACAAAAATCCTAAGCATTTTAAAGGAAACAAGATTATAATAGATAGGATTAAGTGAAACAAATTTAGTGGCAAACTTATTTTTGCGTGTATATGCACAACAATGCATGAAATTTGTGAATTTGCATGGAATGTGACATAAAAAAAAGGACTCAACATATCTCCTCAAAAGTCTGAATTTAAAACTGGAATTTTCACTCAAAATAAAAACTTTCAGGTTTAGACATAAAGAAAAAAGATCAAGGCTCAAAACTTTGTGTAATGCATGTGTCATGACAAAAAAATGCTTGCTGGAAATTAAAGATTGATGCAGAAAGATGGGCTGAACATGAATGTGAATCAAAGAAGTATGTAATGCATGTGTAAGAACAAATTGATGCATGAAAAATTTCAAAGAAGTATATTTAACTTGAGGAAAAACAAAGCAGTGTGAGATTGATGCAAAACAAACAAATTCAAAAACAAAAGACACCAAAACAGATTTTCTCTAGAGAAACTCATAGAATTCAAAAGAGCATTTGACAAAACCAAAGAATCAGAAAGCTTAAAACCATATTTTGTCAAATTTTCACGCTTATTTCCTTCTCTTAATCTAGTTTCATAAAAATCATTCTTCAAAACAACATTACTAGCAAACACACATTGATTGAGATTTTCATGCAAAACCACATCATATCTAGGTGTAAGGAAGAAATACATTACAGTGGTTGGACTTAGTCTCCAAGTATCTTCCTTAGGTATAAGAAACACAAAATTTTCACCTTTGCACTTAATGACTTTGAGTGGAGTTGTAACATCTTTTTCCCCTTGAACCATTGAGTAAGAAACAATGTTAGGCATACTTTTGCAATTGAAATCACTAGGACTTACCTCAAGTTGTTCCTTTTCAACATCCTTCATTGGTTTGATGCATGGGACATGACTTGGAATATTAGGAACACCAACTTCTTGGATTGATAGCAACTCACTTGATTCTTGTAGTTCATATCCAGTTAAGTCCTGAAAAGAAGACAACACAACACTAGAAAAAGACTCCATTATGTTAGATGAATGTATGGCTTCTCTATAAGCATTTCTCTTTTCACTCGGCTTGGGTTCATTGCACTCTTGTTTTCTCTCAACTTCGCACTCAATTTCTTCTCTTAGGAACTCTCTACTCTTCTTCCCCTCATCTTCACTCTTCTTACTTAATTTCTCGGTTGTTCTCTCAGCTTTCCCCTCATCACTCTTGCCCTCAACTTTCCCCTATTTTTCTTTTCTCTCAAACTCACTCTGAAGTTTTATTTGATCTCTCAAGACTTGTTATGGTGAAAGTGGTACAAGCATGATTGACTTTTCTTGTTAAGGCCGAGACAAGTCTCCTTTTGTGGCCTCAACTTTTGGCTTAGGTGTTTCTCTCACATCCTTGCTCCATGCTCCTCTCCATGTGGAAATTCCTCCATGAGACATCTTGGATGCCTTGGACTTTTTGATGATCTTCTCAGCCTTAGTGGCATAATGAAGCAAATCCTCCATGTTGACATAAGGCACCATCTCCACTTTGTTGGCAATCTCAAGATTGAGATTGTTAATGAATCTAGCAATGATGGTCTCCTTATCCTCCATGATGTTGGCTTGGGTCAAGGTCATCTCCAAGTCTTTGTAGTAGTCCTCCACACTCTTTTGGCCTTGCACTAGCCTTTGAAGCTTGAGGCATTGATCTTTAGTATAGTAGCTACGAACAAATTTTCTCCTCATTAAGGCTTTAAGGGCTCCTCATCATTTCTTCTCCTAAAAGTAACATCCTGATTCCACCATACAATAGCATAATTAGTGAACTTTATGGTAGCCAATTTAAATTTCTTCTCCTCGGAATAATGATGGCAATCAAACACCATCTCTATCTTTTGCTCCCACTCCCAATATGCATCCGGATCACTTCTCCCTTATAAAGGTGGAATGGTAAGCTTGATGGAATTAAGGTTGTTGTCCTCTCTTGGCTCCTCCCTCCTTGGAAGCCCATGGTCATGCCAAATTCCTTCTTCCTCCTTGGGTTCTTATTTCCTTGGACCTCTCCTTGGTTGCAAGATAGGATTAGGTCTCCTTGGCAACCTCAAATCTATGTCCTTAATCCTCCCCACAAGTCTATTGAGAGTTTCTTGAAGTTCTTTCATTGTAGGTTCCTCATTGTGTCTCACTTCCATTCTCTTATCTTTCTAGCCCTCCATACTCCTGAAAATAAAGATCTTCACACACACTCACCTCATGTGTTTCACTCAAAAGATGAACTCTCAAACACTCAATTTGTTAGTGAGAATATTGCTATTCAAAGAGTTCTCAAAAGTTCTAAGAAAACTGTCCTTAATGCATGCAAGAAAACTTGAATTCTTGAAAACAATTTTGACTCCAAAAGAGGTGGGCTAAACAAGCTTTAAAAGACTTTAGGAAGCTCTTGCAATTGATGATCCCAAGAACCACAAAGAAAGCTTTTTGGCTTAAATCAATGGGATAGGTTTGTAGGCACAAAAATTTTAACACATTGTGCAAATTTCTTTTGCAAGCTCTTTTCTTTTCTTTTCTTTCCTTTGTTCTTTCTTCTTTTTTTTTTTTCTTTTTTTTTTTTACTTTTTTCTTTTGGCTGTTTGATGCTAAAACAACTTTCTTCTTGAAGTTCCTTGCTGATAAAAGATAAAAATTTAGATTTCTTTTTGGCCAAGACAAGAAACTATGAAAACATGCACAATTTGAAAAAACATTTTTGATACCAAAACTTTCTGAACCTGGATCCATCTTTTTTTGATGTTTTCTTGACTCTAGGATGTTGGAAACAATGAAAATAAAAGAGATTAATAGGGTTAGACATGAAATAGAAAGATAAGAAACAAACAAGAACAAACGGATGGAAACCGAAAACACAAGGTAGCACTAGTTGACTTATTTTTTTTGTTTTTGTGATTTTTGGATTTGAAACAAGGATGGAACAAAGAACACAGACTTGAAACAAGAAGAAAGAGGATTAAAATAGAGAATTAAAACAAAAAATTATTGGAAAATTTTGAAATAAAAACAAAGATAAACAAGAACACAAACATATGTCCTTCGGATGGAACTTGTGGCTTTGATACCAACTGATGCGAACCTTGATGATATAAAGACCATGAAATGCGCCCAAGATGTTTTTCAAGCTCCACAAGAAATCAAAGAGACTAGATTTAGAACCCCCACCCCTAATCAACCTGTGATTAGAAACAAGAAGTATAAGAAAACGAAGAACACAAGCAACTTGTGTGCCAAGGTAGCCCACAAAGAACCAAAGAGACTTTCTCTTCAAAGTAGCAATATTATTTCATGTCAAGGCTGTGTTTTACAACCAGAATATATGCCTAGTTATACGCCTAAACTAGGGTAAAAACTCAGCAAAATTCACAGCCCAAGTCACATAGGAAACCTAGGTACAAAAGACTTAAGAAAACCTAGTCAAACTAGGACTCTAACACCCTTTTAACACATGTTTAAGGTGTGCAGCAAATTCCCTTTATCCTAAGTGACCTAAATCACTTACATGTCCCTAATAACATCCTAAAAAAAATGTAAATAAATAGGAAAATAAAATAAAACACATTACAACACAAGATTGGTCATAAAAACCCCAAAATAGTCTTCTCTGGTGCACTTAAGAGCTCCTTAGGGTTCTTGCTTGTGTCTTCAACTTCAAGCTGAAATTCAACCTTGATGTAGCCATGATTTCTAAAAATTCAAAGCATGAAAGTTGTATATTTCTTTCTTATCTTCGAAATGACACCTGAATCACACAAAACAGACATCTAAGTCCAAATATATAACCAAAATACCGCAACTGCTTCCAAACCAGTGATGACTCGCAAATCACGACTTTGAAGCTAAATTGGACCCTCTTAACGTGAAAACTGGGTTTCATGATATTGATGTGATTTGTAGCTCTAGATGTTAGCTTTCCAATGCATTAAGAATTACTCAATTTTGATCTTTTTAGCTCAAGATATGATTTTTATACTGGAATATCATCAATCTGTCAAAATCCAAGTTTGGCCATCATCTCCATATGATTCCTTGCATGTTCCAGCAGCTCCTTGTGAAATTCCAAGCCCATTCTCCATGAAAAAAGCTTGAGACAAAAGCTTGAAGTGCTCTAGTGAACTCTCTAGCTTTCTTTCTTGTCAATGGTCCACTAGTTATCTTCAATAGATCCTTGTCATCCTTGGTTGTGCCTTCTTTGATCGTATCAATTGGCCTACTCTGATACCAACTATCATGGAACAGGGCCCTAGTGCCTTGATATGTTAACACTGTAGGCTCCTTGGGAACTATGATCCAACTTATGTTATAATTGGCTAGGTAATACTTGAGAAGTATCTTAAATCATTATGTGCAACTAGTTACTTAATCTACCCTACATAGAAAATATGCATGCATCATCTTGGCTATGCAATAAAAATTAAATAAAATAACATTGAAAATAATGTCATGGCAATTAATGAAAACACAATTCGAAATGAGCCAAGGCATAAAAATTTAGTTGCTTTAAATTCAAGTAACAACCATGTGCATACATCTTAAAATTATATGCATGTGAATGTAACCTTAGTGTTATACACACCA
Organism: Aquilaria agallochum; assembly: GCA_000696445.1. NCBI lineage: Eukaryota > Viridiplantae > Streptophyta > Magnoliopsida > Malvales > Thymelaeaceae > Aquilaria > Aquilaria agallochum. The sequence goes on along the minus strand of KK902226.1, from coordinate 22,287 downwards.
AGGAACACTAGTAGAGGCAATTTCTTTTGTATGAAAATATCATATATATAGAAGAAGCAACATATATAGACTAAGATCCATCTTTAGCTCTTCACCCAAGCAAGCTAGGTTCACTTGATGAGCCATACTTTCCTTACACTCACTTAGTCTCAAACTGTAAGGCAAACACTTTGGTCAGTACTAACTTATGTTGTAAGTAGCTTAGAATTCAAACCAATAAAACTTAGCTTTAACAATTGGCCCTTACCAACTGTTATGCTCAACTAGCCCGCTTAATACCTGTATAACACTTAAAGGGTGAGTACTCAAAAGTAATCTGTAAGGGATTTGCCACTTGCAAGAAAAGTATATATAGATATGCAAGCAATATATATATACGAACAAACCAAGCAATTAAACAACACAACAAACAATAAGCACAAGCAGTTAATAAACAACATTAATAGTGCAATGTAATGATTGGATGGATGAGTGAATGCACATGTTTATACACTTAGGGCTTTCGTACACCTGAAGTTGTTCTTAACTGCCGGAGCTTATACGGTTGGGGTACTTAGATACTGGCCCTCGTATTTCCATGAAGTCTTCTTTATAGGTGCCTTAAGTAAGTCATTATTTACTTGACCTTGCTCACCTTTTATGGGCTACTTAGCATAAATCATCACTTACTCACCTTTTACCCGTAACTTCCCTTTATTTGTTATGCTGGGTAACTAAACTTACTGGCCAAACTTTGCTAAGTTCCCCTGAACTTGACTCGGGCAACTTAGTGGATTCGCTTACTAAGCCTATTGACTCGGTTAGGATATCTTGGGCACCACTCAATGCCCGGAGGCACTTAGCCTATACTCTTGGGTCATAAAAGGTCCTGGAACTTTTTTGGGTCCCTCTCCAATGCTAAACGTTCCCGACTTCGTCCATTGGCCATTGGAGGACTCATACAATACTAAGTACCTCCTTAGTACCTTATTTGTGACATAAGGTACCTCACTTA
>KK902226.1:9221-20499 GCA_000696445.1 Aquilaria agallochum | reverse complement strand
ACACCATTAGAACCAAGTCAAGACTTAGGAAATGGCTAACCTTAGGTTTTTAGCTCAACCAACAAAAACCCTTCAAGAAAACCTCTAAATGCACCAAACCTTTGAGAACTTGCTAAAGGCTTGTTATGATAGCTTTAGGGGCTTCATTTTCATGCAAAATCTTAGGATAAAGTGAAGATTTGAGCTAGGATGGCGTGGAAAGGGCTATGTGTTTGGCTCAAGGAAGGAGAAGATGAATAGTAGAGCTCTAGCTCCAAGATATCTCCTTTTAACCCAATCCCCCATTTACCTTTAAACTTGCTAAGACTTTTAATTAACTTACCTAAGCCCCTCACTTTGGCTCTAATAGACTCTTTTTAGCCTTCAATGAGAGAGTACTAGTCTCTCCAATTAGCCCCTAAGCTAATCACATTCTTAAAGAAATCAAAACACTTAAGCCTTTAACTTTGCAACTTGGTGCACTTAGGCCCTTCTTCATCACTTATTGGTTCAAATGAGGAACAACACTTATGGTTTTGACAATTTTAGTCACTTTCACTTACATGATAATAATTTCATTGAAATTATTGCCATGTTGCCAACCCTTAGGTGTCGATTAACACTTAGCAACCCTTATGGATTTTACTTTAGATGCTTGACTTGTTAAATAAAATTTTTATTTAAGGAAATTATCACTTACCTTAGCTCCGAACTATGTGAAGTACTTGGAGAGCCTTTGCAGGGACTAACATAAGTCATCATTTCTAGTATTTTAGGGACATCTTTCAAGTCTTTCTAAGACATTTCTTGGGTAGTAGGCCAACTCCAAAGATGGCATGCCCTAAGTTACATTTGATTACCATAACCTAACGTCTGTTAAATGAGTCAAGGTTAGCTTAGGATTTGCATGAGAACCACTTCAAGAACATTGAGGAGTTCATTGATCGAGCCACCAAGTAATGCATCCCAAAGAGCTCAACAGGCCTGCACCCTTAAAAAGGGCAACCCAAGCTCAAGGTGGCTAATATCCTTACTTATGCCACTATAGGAGGCCAAGGCAAACATACTATACACACTGAAAAGCATAATATGGTGCCTTAGTGGTCTACACCCATGAGCTTTATAAACAAAAAGGATATTAAAAAGTTTTCCATTATCACAATAAGGGACATAACATGGCAGATTCTTAGCAATTAAAATGCCTAATAAAGGAAATTTTTCAGGCATGCATTATCATAATAATTCGTAAGATTGTTAGAAAAGTTGATGACCAAAGATCACGAACCACAAATACAAAAACATTCAGGCTTGTAAATATTATCCTCAAGGATTATAGTTTGTGATTTTTCAAGAGAATATATCTTTGAAAATCCTCAATATACAACAAGTTCTTCCAAATTGTGTGTACTCATAACCGAGATACTGAAGGAAACATCAGAAACACGAAAATTAGCAAAGACAAGGAGAACATAAATGCTTTAAGGGAGGAAGAAAGAGCTTAAGTTAGGGATGACAAACCAATGAAGGTAGAGTCTATATTTATATGGAGTGGAGAGGAAAATATTCCTTTTATACTGGAAAAACTATTTATAGGATGTGAAGGGGGAAATATGTCTTTTGAAAGTAGTGTGGGATAAAAAATCAGGGGAAATATGTTTTTTGTAAGTAGTGTGAGATTAAAAAATCATTCTCAAGACTTTTCCAAATGCGGGATACGTAAACCTTTTGAATTACACATTAAATCCAACACAATCATCATGATAGCTATAATGAAGCTAGGGACTGATAGCACCACTAGATTTTGTAGTTGTTGTACAACATTCTCATTTACTTCTCATGCTTTACTAGTGCTCATTCAGTGTATTACTACCTAGAGATATGATTATCTCTATTAGAATGATAATTTGGCAAATAAAAAACAAAAACATTGGCATGCTTTGATTGTGCATGGACTATGGGAATGTGAGTGAAATAAGTTATGACTAATGGGTTCATCTCATTATAAGATTGATAACTAGATGATAAAACCTCTGAACAAAATATTCTTTCTATTTATGTAAACTTAGTAATATAATATGTTAATGATGAAGAAAATCAATTCTCCATTGTATATTCAAATTCTATACAGTTTTTTTTAAGAATTATTTTTAGAATAATTGTGAAATAAGTCATGTCTTAAGTTAATTTTTCTTATATTTGATAAAAAAAATATTATTAGTTTATTCTTACATAGTGAATATAATATTTTTAGTTATAAAATATTCTGTGTTCAAATGAATAAACAGTTAATAAGTCATTTAAATTCTATAAGTCTCTCAAGGATAAATGGAATTGACATTTCTTTTCTACCAAGAAGCTAAGTTATTTTTTCATTTTCACTTAATAATAATAATAATAATAATAATAATAATAATAATAATACCTTATTTATTCTCTAAAAAGCAAAACAAAAGAAAAATATCTTACACTGATGGGCTTATTTGTAGTTAAAGCAGACTACCAAAAGAATACCTTGCACTAAAAACATATATATATAATACTCAATGAATCAAAATGAATCTTCTCAAAGCTAGCTTAGAATAAAAGATAAAACAAATTTGATAGTATCATCTCCTCTTAGCGACACTAGAGATTACCCCAAATCTCACCTATTACAATGCCCAACAAACAATCACCCTCATTTTCTGATTTCTTTATAGCCATCCCTAGACCGAGGCAATACAAATACCAAAATAAATGGTGATGAATGACAGTGAGCATCTCTATGTCTAGCATTTCTCTTCTGGGCTTGCTCCAAATGAAACGTCCTCTAGATGGCTCAGCAAAGCAAATAGCACGTTGCAGCTCACCGCCTCCACCATGGTTGAAATGCAAAGTTTCCCTGGCCTGGTGATCCTCTATGACAACATTGTGAAGAATAAATGGGTCATTAACTTGGCCTTCATGGCCTATATATGGCTTTGCAATGACGTTGCTCTGTTGGGTCCTTTGGGCTCAAAGGTTGTCTTTCGGGGTTACCACATGCCTGGTGGTGGGTAAGCCTGACAGTTTGGTTGGAGATGGGTTCTTCTAGGACCCGGCACAGCTGGCTGGGCACTTGGTAAAGGCAAACTTTGTGTTTTTTCAGTTTACTTTTGCAGTGATCATAGAGATTTTGTTGGCATAGTCATTGCTTGAGAGAATGAACTTTTGTGCTTGGATATTGTTTGTACCATTGTGGTTAACATTAAGTTATTCTGTCAAGGCTTATTCGATCTGGGGGCCCAATGGGTTTCTTAGGCCTGTTGTTATTGATTATGCTGGCGGTTTTGTCATTCATCTTTCTTCTGGCATTGCTGGTTTTACTGCCGCATATTGGGTGCTTTTTTCTTTTCTTATCCTCTCCTAAATTAAATTATAAGGATTGTAGTTACATGATGGTCCATGACAACCATCACCAAAGCATAAAGCCTTTGTGATAATCGTTGCTTGTCATGATATCATTTCTAATAATGATAATTAGATAAGTAAGTGCTTGAGAGTTATATGCTTAAACATAATTAAGTACAAGTTTAAGTTACATCAAGCTTAACTGATTAGTAGCTGATATATCGTTTAGTATAGAATATTTCAATAAAATTTTAGTATGTGTAGCATTACTCTTAAGAACCAGTGACACACAGGTGGGGCCGAGGCGCACACATGACAGGCAACATTTCCCACCTAATAACATTGTTCAAGTGTTGGTGGGTGATGAATACTTATAAGTATGTTGCTATTAAGAGTTTAAATCATTATTATACACTTTGAATATGATTTATTTCTCTAGTTTGAGCATTTTTTCCATCAGGTTACTATTCACACATTTTTACTATTAACCTAGTCACCATTCACCCATTACTATTTACTGACTTATTATTCATATGCGTATTTCACTGTTCATACGCGCATTTTACTGTTTATACACGTTTTCACTATTTATTAATATTAAATAATTATTTTTTTTACATAGGTAAAATCATCACTTGGCGACCCTTCACGAGAAAAGTCATATCTTGAGCTATAAATGTTAGAACTGAGTGATTCAAAATTCATCTGAAAGCCAACAGATAGGTCTTCAACTTTGCTTCATTCTGCAAGCTAGTTTGATCATTTTCATTTCCAAAATTTGATTATAGATGAGACCATTCATTCTTTCATGTGCTGAAAAGAAGTTTTGGTAGAAAAATCATAAGCTGAGCTACGGATGTCCGATTTGAGTGAGCAAGCTATCAATTTGAAGATAAGGAAGAGATCTACAAGTTTTGTGCTTTAAGGAAGAGTTGATTCAATGTCTACGATGGTCAAAAAAATTAAAACAAGTTGCAGCCTGCCTTTGTTGATTTATATTTACCTACATTTTACTATTTTACCATTTCACCACCCCAAATCTCTATAAATAGGCACATTGGGGGGAGGGTGAAGGGATGCCATTTCTTAGGCCTACTTTATGTTCTTGTATCATCTTTAGCTTTTCTTCTTTAGTTTTGTTCTAGTTTTCAATACCAAAGCTCTGTCCAAGTATTTTTTTGTTCTTCTTCTTGTTCTTCTTTTAATCTTTCAATCTATGTTCATTTCATCTTTCTACATGTTGTATACTTTTATCATGACTAACTTATCTTCCTTTTGCTAAGGTGAAAGGGTGAAGCTTTTGGTATAAAGGTTATGATTGATTTAAATGGATCACAACGTTAACGATATTTTCTTCTTTAATCTATTTAACTTCCCTCCTTATTAAGTAGGAGTCTTGATTTATCATAGTCAATCATTGGCACAAAAACTACTTGATTCCCTTTGCAGAACATAGCTCTGCCAAATATAGTGGAATCTTGTTATTGTAGACAAAGATTGACATGATGGATACTTGAACCCATTAACAAGCATTGGAGTTTTAAGATCAATGAAAGTTAATACTAACTAAATTTTCCGATTGGGACCTCCTTTATATGTAGATCCCAGTTGAGTGGTAAGATGGTCTAAAATTAATCATAACCGATATACTAAAAGTGGATCGCCTAACCTTAGTTATTTATTTGAATTTAAATTTTTAGTCAATACCTGTTCACACCTTACACCAAAATCTCTTCTTATTACCAAATCTGCAATTTGTATTTCTTAATTCACTTCCCTGTGGTTCGACACTTGGACTCTTGAGATTTTATTACTTGTGACAATCTACATTTGGGTTACAACTGCTAAATTGCAGCAGCGGGTGCTAGGATTTTGTGCCTCAGGTGGACAAGTTTCAATGTCGGGGCTCCGTTGATGACAGGTCTTACAATTTCTCTAGCTGTTATTAACACCCACATTTGCACTACCACCAACTTGTTGATCTGGTTCTCTTTGGACATGATTGTCTATAAGAAAAGCTTTGTCATTGGTGTTGTCCAAGGCATGATCATTGGTCTTGTCTACATTACCCCTGCTGCAGGTCAGGCTATCATGTGGACAACATTATACCGTAACAAGGCCTATCCATCTATTACTCATTAGGTGTAAGTTAAATGGTTTAATATGGTACTAGAGCTCAAGTTTACAAACTAAATTTGTCTACTTTTGGGGTAGGGGTTGTGGAGCCATGGGTAGGATTATTCATCAGGATAATGCCAGGCTCCATCCCTTTGTACACAATGATGGTTCTTCACCGAAGATTGGCTTTCTTTCAAAGCATGGATGACACGTTAGGGGTTTTCCACACACATACTATGGCTGGCCTCTTAGGGGGATTGCTAGCCAGTGTCTTTGCCAAGCCCAATCTTTTGCACCTCATGTCTGGTGACCAAGAGGAGTACAGTACAGGCTTATTCTGCAACAAAGGGAAAGTCCACTATGGACTTAGACAAATCGGATATCAGATTTTTAGTGCAGTATTCATTACCTATTTCATTTGCGTTTTTGTATAGACCACATTGTTAATTTGAGGATGGCTGAGGAGGACCTCGAGGTTGAGGATGATGTGGTGCATGGAGAGAAGGCATATGCTTTGTGGGGAGATGGGGAGAGGATGCCAAAACATCATTACCTTCATATACCACCAAGAATTCTTTCCATCTGCTGATGATGAGCACAAAATGTTGAAGGGTACGGGCTGTCTTAAGTACATTTACATATTTTCTATGTGTTTTGAAATGTACGTACTATGATGGTATGAAGTTTCGTTCACATGCAATGAATTCAAACCTTGTTATTCAAGTAACCTATAGCAAGATGAATTTGCTGAGCAACATAAGGTTTTGGAGGCCTATCTTGTTGAAAGGTTTCTTTAAAATAAACACCTGTATTTAAAGAAAGAAAGTCAAAATTCTCGGTCTTTGATGTAAAACTGTAGTTTTCAGTAGACTAAAGTTACACTTCATTAACAAAAATGTCCTTGAGGGCTTCATTTTATAAAATTCCCAGTCTGTTTTCCTTCAAGAGTGTCACTGATGTCATATATGTGTTCAAGCTATGTTAGTAGCTTTGTGAGGAAGCAACAATGAACTAGTTTATGTAATCCCAATGCATCACCTAGAACACATAAAATACGATCCTGCTGCCTAACAGCACTAGTGAATGCATGAACAATTTGCAAACAGCAGAATGTTCAAGCTGTACAAGGCAGGTACACCACATTTCTGAAACTGATCCGGCATCATGAACCAATAAGACCAAGAAGTTGGTTTCATGGACATGAATTTTGAACACTAGAACGCTCATTTTAGATTACTAGAAAGCCTACAAATTCCAAACACGAGATTTGAGCACCAGAGATACATGTGAGCACTCCTAGCTTCTTATGTTTTAAGTAAGATGATGCTGCAAGTGTTTGCAATTGCAAGTGCTGAAGCAATTTGTGGCCGACCAAAATGGTTGGTAATCATAATCTGATCCAGATGCTTCCCTGTCAAACAATCTTGACTATACTTTTCACAACTCCATCTCATTATAATGAAAAACTTCTTCAATGAAATTAAAGTGTTGTGATAAATTGAAAGGATACTAGAAGAGACTATAAGAAAATCGACAAACTAATACGCATATATCATAATATAATGAGAAGAAAGTGTATTTTGTTGAGATATTACATTACATTTTTTTTCTGCTATACATTAGATGATTTGCACCAAAGATCACAAGCACACTTCATTACACTGAAGTTGGCACCTATACCAATCTTTTGTAGCTGCTGATAATCTAGGTACATAAATGCCTTGGTTTACTTGCAACTCTCCAAGTTGGATCCTATACACAATTAACTTTCTACAGCCATCTTGAGCTGTAAATTTTTTCCCAGTAGGTTCCACAAATACCGAAGCCCTATCAAGGATTTCTAGTCATTTTAGCATCATGTACTCATACTATAACATCACAGATTTGGACTCCAAACTGAGTTGCTGACCCCCCTCAAAAAAAAAATAAAAAAAAACAAAACAAAAATATAAGCAAGTTTTAAAATGGAAAAGGAAAAATCAAATATTAGAATTCATATACGTACTTGAAGGATAAGTTAACTATCACATCTTGAATCTTGAAGTTCCATCAGTCTGTCTCTCCACATAGCTGAAACATTGAAAGAAGGAATAAAAACAACAAGTAGTTGTTATCACACAAAGGGTAAGTGCTGAGAATATCAGTAGCACATGCATCAGTGTGTCTCTCCTCTTTGACACCAAAGTCAATTCGTCTGTTAGTAGGTCTGAGCCGTCTGCAGAACTAAAAAGGCATAAAGTTGTTGTTAGAGCAATATAAGTCTAAAGGTGTGCATAGATTTTAATAACAATAGTAGTTATACTATTAAATTCCACTTCAAATAAATAACACATCGTGGTCCTTCTGCTCACCAAAAATAAAATGGTGCATTACATACAATATGTCACAGTTAACTTATTACTAGTCCCAAGATACGACACCCGGAAAAGCATGCCTATGCTCATGTGCAGGATAAGTTGCAGCAATATTTCAAAAGCATACCTTACATTTGGTCACCACATTTATGGCATTTGATGGTCTTGGATCAACAATAAAAATATCATTATCCCCTGGCTGTAGGGTATAACAAAGCAAATCAAATCAACTCCTTTTTTTCCATCTGAAGAACACAACACAACAATTTTTTAGTTACCTTACTAATGTAAAATTTTGCAAAATATGTATTAACCACTGTTTCAGTAATTCTAACCATTTTAACCTGAAATTCAACCAGAGAATAATAATGAATGATAAAGTGAACATGAAGTACTTTACGGTGCATTAGTAACCAGAAAATTTTTTTTAGTAAAAAAAAACGGAGAGAAGATTGATTTCACTCTCGTTTGACATACATGTCCACATAGTGGCGAACTTTAGTAAACAATTGCCTTAGACAAAATCATCTCCGTGCTTCTTTCACAACCTAAGTAACATGAATTGGGCTCGCAATAAACGGAATGCAAGTCATTCTCTCATTAAGGGGATGAATGAATTAAAGGTCACTTGGCTCACATAAGCCTATGAAACCAACCTTCAGAAGATTAAGTGATAGTCACTGAAAAACTACAAAAGGAGAATGGACAGTACTTTCTGGTCAAAAGAAGATACTTAAGCCAGCTACGACAATTTCCCCTACAATTTCCAAGTTAAATCTGATTTAAGAAGATGAAGAGATAGTTACTGAGAAACTACATAAGCCTCAAGCACTTATATCTTGAAGGAGAAAAGAAACAAACACACAAGAACGAACGCCAGCTTTAAAGTAAAAGATGGAATGGACATTGTTTTTAGTGTTTTTAGTCACCTAGTCAAGAACATTAGAGCAATTGATTGTCTACTATATTGTTTTTATTTGAAATTTTAATATTAATTTTTTGTTAAATTACAAGATCTACCATTAAAATATACTCCATTTTACACATTTTCTCTCGAATTGTCGAATGTTGTAGAAATAGGATTAAAATAATATTTTCTAGCCAAAAAAGTCCCTCCTTCTATTATCTCCATCAATGTTGATGGAAATTCGAGGAAAGAATCTAAAATTAACCCCTGAACCCTAGCAAGACAAGCACAACACTCCTAGAACATAAATTTAGAACACAACCCCTCAAATAGCCAAAACAACGTTAAAATAAAATGAAAAATTAAAAAATACTACAAATTTAGCATGCCCATGGAAAATTAAAGTATCCAATCAATTCAAATAATTATGGAGAATATTTTAGATAAAAAAATATAATTTTATACACTTATCTATTTTTTTCAACTTAAACCTTAAATACCCAAAAAATTGAAAAGTAGAGTGAAAACTACCAAATTGACATGCCCATCCAAATTAAAGCATTCATTCCATATAATTATGGAGACTATTCTAGATGCCAAATAAATCAAATCTGAAACAATTATATATTTTTATTTCAATTTAAACAATAAAATATATAAAAAAAAAAGAATAATAGAATGAAAAATAAAAAAAAAATTACCAATCCAATATGTCCATCCCAAATTAAAGTATTAAATCCTTTAAAATAATTATTGGTACTATTTTAGATGCCAAAAAAATATAATTTAACATACTTATCTATTTTTCTACTTAAACCTTAAATAGCGAAAAAAAAACTGAAAAATAGAATGAAAAATACTACCAATTCAACATTCTCATTCCCAAATTAAAGCATATATAATTATTTGAAGGGATTATATGCTTTAGTTTTGGATTGGTATGTTGAACTAGAGATTTAAAAATTCGGTGAATATAACAGTCACGCGCACTTTTACATACCAACTTTTGTTAATGTTCAAGTTATTCTTCAGGATTCAAAAAGGAGTTAATAACTTTTTAAATACTGTTAATTATTTATTGGTTCACTATTTCACAGTTCGATACGTATAATTCTTGCAGAAATTAAAATATGAGCCATCATAATTTCGGATTCGGCTCGGACGCAAAACTGGGAATTTTGGATTGGACCAGGCTAAAGTAAATATAGGTTGGTTAATTTTCAGTCTCAAGTCAATAAATTTATAGCTTTTTGGTCTAGGTTGATCCGGGTTGAGTTATTCATATGGTGTTACTCACAATAAATTAGCATTTTTACAAAATAATCTTTTAAGCCAATTACTACATAATTTCTTATTGTTGATGCTTTGGTCCCATGGTAACGCTGAGCAGCGCATTCAATCAATTATTACATTAGAAAACTTTTTGAAAGGAAACAAATTGAAAATTAAGGAAGGCAAAAGAATATTTGCAAAACATTAAATTAAACTAACATCAACGACTATTTAAGCCCATAATGGAAGAAATGAATTCATTTTTCCAAAAAAAGGAATAATAACTCAAAAAAACACTTACGAAATTAATTTGGCCTATATTTAACCATAAATCCAAAATATTGATCTTTAACTATTTTTCTACCAAAATTAAAAAGAATGCATTCTAACCACATTATTACTACCATTTTTCAACATTTATTAAGAATTTAAACTAATTTGAAAAACTGATCTTATAAGCATATTACAAGATCGATAATGCTATGTACACCACCAATTGCCACCAAAAAATGCACCGCCTGCCACATCACTCTTGCCATGTCATTTTTATTTCCACAAAAAGATGAAAAAAATTACAATTTTTGACGGAATAAAAATTAATTGTTTACGTTTTAACAAGAAAATCCCTAATCCCAATAGCATTCATAGTTTCGCATAGAAATCCCTAATCCTAATAGCATTCATTGTGAAGCACAGGAAGACATCGACAGAACTTTTAGGCCAAGCAAATTCAAGGTAAGATAGTTTACCCACACTGTGTTGAACTTAATTTTCTCTGATGCTGCTACTGTTTAGGATAGTCTTCGATTCTACCATGCTTTGTTATCTAGTATTTTTGCCGTTCTCCTTCATTGTAGTTGGACTGTTGTTCTTTCTCTTCAATTGAAACCAATTGTTATGATCCCTGCTAAAATGTAGCCACAACAATGCAAAGGAACATAAATAAAGTATCGTGTATGTACTAAAAGCAAACTAGTGGATTTTGAATATAAACATTAAGCCATCAATTGTTTGTAAGGTTTAACTCAGCCCATTAAGCACAAGTGACTGCCAACGTACTAGACCATTTAAGAGAAAAACAAGAAGACAGTAAAAAGTCCAAACATGCCTATAATCATGATTGGCAGCAAACAGTCTAGCGTGGTGGTGCTTCTAAACCATAACAAGGGTAACTAGAGGCTGATAGTTTGGCTCCAAAGAGGCACATGCCTGAAATTAAGTCAAATGAATTTATAGCCGAGATTTGAAATATTGGCCTAATATTAAGTAAATCAGGGGG
>KK902225.1:0-20185 GCA_000696445.1 Aquilaria agallochum | reverse complement strand
GTTAAGTTACGCAGGAACAAAACAACAAACATAATTGCTGGATTAATGCCTTAATAAAATATCACGACTCAATTGTGTAAAAATACAATCATCTCATGATTGGCTTTTGGGCACAACACTAACACATCAAGGTTCCCTACATGTGAGTCACAACCTGTTAGTGATGAAATGGAAACATTCACAACTTGATTAGATTGAAATGAAAACATTAACAACCAGTTTGGAACAAAATGGAACATTCACAACTTCTTTGGAATGAAATGGAAACATTCACAACTTCTTTGGAATGAAATGGAAACATTCAAAACTTGTTTGGAATGAAATGAAAACATTCGCAACTTGTCTGCAATGAAATGGAAACATTCACAACTTATTCAGAGTGGAATGGAAACATTCACAAATTGTTTAGAATGAATTGGAAACATTCACAACTAGTTTAGCATCAAATGGAAACATTCACAACTTGTTTGGGGTGAAATGGAAACATTCACAACTTGTTTAGAATGAACTCAAAGCATTCAAAACTTGTTTTGAATGAAAAGCAAAACACTCACAACTTGTTTAGAATGACATGGAAGCATTCATAACCTATTTAAATGAAATGGAAACATTCTCAACTAGTTTGGAATGAAATGGAACATTCACAACTTGTTTGGAATGAAATGAAAACATTAACAACTTGTTTAGATTGAACTTGAAACATTCATAACTTGTTTAGAATGAAATGGAAACATTCACAACTTGTTTAGAATGAAGTGGAAACATTCACAACTTGTTTAAAATGAACTTGTTACATTCAAAACTTGTTTTTGATGAAATGGAATCATTCACAACTTGTTTTGAATGAAATGAAAACATTCATAACTTCTTTAAAATGAAATGAAAGCATTCAAAACTTGTTTGGAATCAAATGGAAACATTCAGAACTTGTTTTGGGATGACATGGAAACATTCACAACTTGTTTAGAATTAAGTGGAAACATTCATAGCTAGTTAGGAACAAAGTGGAACATTCACAACTTGTTTGGAATGAAGTAGAAACATTCACAACTTATTTGGAATGAAATGGAAACATTCACAACTTATTTGGAATGAAATGAAAACATTCACAGCCTATCTACAATGAAATGGAAACATTCACAACTTGTTTAGAATAAAATCGAAAGATTCACAACTTGTCTAGAATGAAATGAAAACACTCACAGTTTAGAATAAAATCGAAAGATTCACAACTTCTTGTGAATGAAATGGAAACAGTAACAACAAGTTTAGAAACAATTGGAAACATTCACAATTTGTTTAGAGTGAAATAGAAACAATCACAACTAGTTTGGAATGAAATGGAACACTCATAACTTGTTTGGAATGAAATGGAAACATTCACAACTTGTTTGGGATGAAATGGAACATTCACAACTTGTTTCGAACCAAAAGGAAACTTTCACAACTTGTTTGAAATGAATTTGAAACATTCAAAACTTGTTTAGAATGAAATGGAAACATTAACAACCAGTTCAGAATGAAATAGAAACATTCACAACTTGTTTAGAATGAAATCGAAACATTCAAAACTTGTTTTGACTGAAATGAAAACATTCAAAACTCATTTAGAATCAATTGGAAACATTCGCAACTTGATTAGAATGAAATGGAAACTTTCACAACTTGTTTACAATGAACTCGTTAGATTGAAAACATGTTTTGAGTGAAAAGGAAACATTCACAACTTGTTTAGAATGAAATGGAAATATTTATAACTTTTTTAAAATGAAATAAAGACATTCACAATTAGTTTCGAATGAAATGGAAGACTCACAACTTGTTTGGAATGAAATGGAAACATTCAAAACTTGTTTCAGGATGAAATGGAAACATTCACAACTAGTTAAGAATTAAAAGCAAACAATCAGAATTAGTGTCAAAGGAAATGGAACATTCATAACTTGTTTGAAATGAAATGGAAACATTCCAAAATTTTTTCGAATGAAGTGGAAACAATCATAGCTTGTTTAGAATGATATGGAAACATTCACCACTTGTTTAGAATGAAAGGGAAACATTCACAACTTGTTTACAATGAAATTGAAACATTCAAAAACTTGTTTGGAATGAAATGGAAACATTCACAACTTGTTTGGAATGAAATGGAAACATTTACAACTTGTTTCGTATGAAATGGAAAGAATCACAACTTTTTTAGAATGAACTCGAAACATTCAAAAGTTGTTTTGAATGAAATGGAAACATCCAGAAGTTATTTAGAATGAAATGGAAACATTTATAACTTGTTTAAAATTAAATGGAAACATTCACAACTAGTTTAGAACGAAATGGAACATTCACAACTTGTTTGGAATAAAATGGAAACATTCACAACTTGTTTGGAATCAAATAGAAACATTCAACAACATGTTTAGAATGAAATGGAAACATTCACAACTTGTTTAGAATGAAATCGAAACATTCAAAACTTGTTTAGAATGAAATGGAAACAGTCACAACTTGTTAGAATGAGATGGAAACATTCATAACTTGTTTAAAATGAAATGGACACATTCACAACTTGTTTAGAATGAAATGGAAAGATTCACAAGTTGTTTAGAATGAACTCGTAACTTTTGAATGAAATAGAAACATTCACAACTTGATTAGAATGAAATGGAAGCATTCACAACTTGTTTACAATGAACTCATTAGATTCAAAACATGTTTTGACCGAAAAGGAAACATTCACAACTTGTTCTGAATGAAATGGAAACATTTATAACATGTTTAAAATGAAATGAAGACATTCACAATTAGTTTGGAATGAATGGAAGATTCACAACGTGTTGGGAGTGAAATGGAAACATTCACCACTTGTTTTGGGATGAAATGGAAACATTCACAACAAATTAATAATCAAATGGAAACAATCAGACTTAGCTTCGAAGGAAATGCAACATTCGTAACTTGTTTGAAATAGAATGGAAACATTCACAAATTGTTTGAGATGAAGTGGAAACATTCGTTGATTGTTTGGAATGATATGGAAACGTTCACCACTTGTTTAAAATGAAAGGGAAACATTCACAACTTATTTAGAATGAAATTGAAACATTCAAAACTTGTTTGGAATGATATGGAAACATTCACAACTTGTTTGGAATGACATGGAAACATTCACAACTTGTTTAGAATGAAAGGGAAACATTTGCAACTTGTTTAGAATGAAATTGAAACATTCAAAACTTGTTTAGAAAGAAATGGAACAATTCACAACTTGTTTACATTGGAATGAAAACATTCACAACTTGTTTAAAATGAAATGGAAACATTCAAAACTTCTTTTGAATGAGATGGAAAAATTCACAACTTATTTAAATTGAAATGGAAACATTCACAACTAGTTTAGAATCAATTGAAAAAATTCACAACTAGTTTCGAAAGAAATGGAACTTTCATAACTTGTTTACAATGAAATGGAAACATTCACACCTTGTTTGGGATGAAATGGAAACATTTACAACTTATTTGGAATGAAATGGAAATAATCACAAGTGGTTTAGAATGAAATCGAAACATTCACAACTTGTTTAGAATGAACTCGAAACATTCAAAACTTGTTTGGAATGAAAAGGAAACACTCACAACTAGTTTTGGGATGAAATGGAAACATTCACAACCTATTTAGAATGAAATGGAAACATTCACAACTAGTTTGGAGCAAAATGGAACAATCATAACTTGTTTAGAATGAAATGAAAACATTCGAAACTTCATTGGAATGAAATGAAAACACTCACAACCTGTCCAAGTGAAATGAAAGCATTAACAACTTCTTTAGAGTGAAATGGAAACATTCACACCTTGTTTAGAGTGAAATGGAAACATTCACAACTTGTTCGGAGAGAAATGGAAACATTCACAACTTTCTTGGAATGAAATGCAAACATTCAAAACTTGTTTGGAATGAAATGGAGCATTCATAACCTGTTTGGAATGAAATGTAAATATTCACAACCTGTTAGTGATGAAATGGAAACATTCACAACTCGATTAGAATGAAATGAAAATATTAACAACTAGTTTGGAATGAAATGGAACATTCACAACTTCTTTGGAATGAAATGGAAACATTCACAACTTCTTTGGAATGAAATAGAAACATTCAAAACTTGTTTGGAATGGAATGAAAACATTCACAACTTGTCTACAATAAAATGGAAACATTCACAACTTGTTTAGAGTGGAATGGAAACATTCACTAATTGTTTAGAATGAATTAGAAACATTCACAACTAGTTTAGGATCAAATGGAAACATTCACAACATGTTTGGGGAGAAATGGAAACTTTCACAACTTGTTTAGAATGAACTCAAAACATTCAAAACTTGTTTTGAATGAAAAAGAAACACTCCCAACTTGTTTAGAATGAAATGGAAGCACTCATAACTTGTTTAAAATGAAATGGAAACATTCACAACTAGTTTGGAACGAAATGGAACATTCACAACTTGTTTGGAATGAAATGTGATGCCTAGCAGCATCCTCGTTGTGTGACATGGTGAGGCCGAGAGGGACTTCCACTGAGGGAGAACGTCCGAAGGGAGGATTTCCCAGGAGGAGCTACCTGAAACACCTAGAAAACGGGGATGAGGAGGTCCCCGGAGTCTTTTTCGGGGGAGGACCCTCTGACGCCCAAGTCAGTATTCTGGAGGTGGAGAGGAAGTATTAAGGGCCAAGGATTCTTGCCTGTTACATTTTTTCGGAGAAGGGGGGGCGGATCCCTTGTTGAGGCCATTTCCTAAATATATGGCCCGTTCAGATAGCAACACGTGTTCAGTTGGATGTAATCTGCACTTTTGGGCGTGGGGGCCTTTAGCCTCCTGTAGGCTCCTCTGGCCACGGGCTAGGGCAGGAGTACCCCTACATGACAAGACGTAGACAGCGTCGGCGTGTCAGAGCGCATATGAGGGCGGCGTGTAGCGTGTACGGGCGACATGTTAGAGGCTCCTTAATTGCTTCTGCCGTGCCTCCTAGGTCCCCTTGGTTGAGGTCGCCCTTCGGATTGAGGACCTTTCTCCCGGAGTCCTGCCAGTTGTTCAGGGGATTTTCTCCTGCCGAAGGTGGCTAGTTCTTCTCCCCGAAGGTGGTTTGGCCGCTCTTCCGAAGGGGGCGACGTGTTATTTTCTCGAGGTCAGTGCTGTCATCCCAGGGGTGCTGGCTCACCACCGAAGTCGTATGTCCGAGGCGTCAAACTTCCTCTTTCCCAGGTTGGCACTGGTAACTCTTACGAGTGGCTCTCAGTCTCCCAAACACGGCACCTGGCTGAAGTTCACAGGTTAAAGGGGCGATAGCACTTCGGCTATCAAAATGGAAACATTAACAACTTGTTTAGAATGAACTTGAAACATTCACAACTTGTTTAGAATGAACTCGAAACATTCAAAACTTGTTTCGAATGAAAAGGAAACACTCACAACTAGTTTTGGGAAGAAATGGAAACATTCATAACCTGTTTAAAATGAAATGGAAATATTCACAACTAGTTTAGAGAAAAATGGAACAATCACAACTTGTTTGGAATAAAACAGAAACATTCACAACTTTATTGGAATGAAATGAAAACACTCACAACCTGTCCACAACGAAATGAAAACAGTAACAACTTCTTTAGAATGAAATGGAAACATTCACACCTTGTTTACAGTGAAATGGAAACATTCACAACTTGTTTGGAATGAAATGGAGCATTCACAAGCTATTTGGAATGAAATGTAAACATTCACAACCTGTTACTGATGAAATGGAAACATTCACAACTTGATTAGAATGAAATGAAAATATTAACAACTAGTTTGGAAC
The DNA here is from genome assembly GCA_000696445.1 of Aquilaria agallochum. Classification (NCBI taxonomy): domain Eukaryota; kingdom Viridiplantae; phylum Streptophyta; class Magnoliopsida; order Malvales; family Thymelaeaceae; genus Aquilaria; species Aquilaria agallochum. The sequence goes on along the minus strand of KK902225.1, from coordinate 14,337 downwards.
GAAATGGAACATTCACAACTTCTTTGGAATGAAATGGAAACATACACAACTTGTTTGGAACAAAATGGAAACATTCAAAACTTGTTTGGAATGAAACAAAAACATTCACAACTGGTCTACAATGAAATGGAAACATTCACAACTTGTTTAGAGTGGAATGAAAACATTCATAAATTGTTTAGAATGAATTGAAAACATTCACAATTAGTTTAGAATCAAATGGAAACATTCACAACCAGTTGCAAAGGAAATGGAACTTTCATATCTTGTTTGGAATGAAGTGGAAACATTCACAACTTGTTTGGGTTGAAATGGAAATATTCACAACTTGTTGAGAATGAACTCAAAACATTCAAAACTTGTTTTGAATGAAAAGGAAACATTCACAACTTGTTTAGAATGAAATGGAAGCAATCATAACCTGTTTAAAATGAAATGGAAACATTTGGAACGAAATGGAACATTCACAACTTGTTTGGAATGAAATGAAAACATTAACAACTTATTTAGAATGAACTTGAAACATTCACAATTTGTTTAGAATGAAATGGAAACATTCATAACTTGTTTAGAATGAAATGTAATCATTCACAACTTGTTTAAAATGAACTCATTACATTCAAAACTTGTTTTTTATGAAATGGAATCATTCACAACTTGTTTTGAATCAAATGGAAACATTCATAACTTGTTCAAAATGAAATGAAAACATTCACAACTTGTTTGGAATGAAATGGAAACATTCACAAATTGTTTTGGGATGAAACGGAAACATTCACAACCTGTTTAGAATTAAGTGGAAACGTTCAGAGCTAGTTAGGAACAAAGTGGAACATTCACAACTTGTTTGGAATGAAGTATAAACATTAACAACTTGTTTGGAATGAAATGGAAACATTCACAACTTGTTTGGAATGAAATGAAAACATTGACATCCTGTCTACAATGAAATGGAAACATTCACAACTTGTTTTGAATAAAATGAAAAGATTCACAGCTTGTCTACAATGAAATAGAAACATTCACAACTTGTTTAGAGTGAAATGGAAGCATTTAGAACTTGTTTAGAATAAAATCAAAAGATTTGCAACTTGTGAAGAATGAAATGGAAACACTCACAATTTGTCTAAAATTAAATGGAAACAGTAACAACAAGTTTAGAAACAATTGCAAACACACACAACTTGTTTAAAGTCAAATGCAATCATCCACAGCTAGTTTGGAACGAAATGGAACACTCATAACTTGTTTGGAATGAAGTGGAAACATTCACAACTTGTTTGGGATGAAATGGAAACATTTACAACTTGTTTCAAATCAAAGGAACAATCACAACTTGTTTAGAATAAAATTGAAACATTCAAAACTTGTTTTGAATGAAATGGAAACATTAACGACCTATTTAGAATGAAATGGAAACATTGGCAACTTGTTTAGAATGAAAGTGAAACATTCAAAACTTGTTTTGACTGAAATAGAAACATTAACAACTTGTTTAGAATGAAATGGAAATTCACAACTTGTTTAGAATAAAATGGAAGGACTCACAACTTGTCTAGAATGAAATAAAAACACTCACAGCTTGTCTAGAATGAAATGGAAACATTCACAAGTTTAGAATTAATTGGAAACATTCAGAACTTGCTTGTGATGAAATGGAAACATTCACAACTTGTTTATGATGAAATGGAAATATTCAGAACTAGTTTGGAACGAAATGGTACATTCAGAACTTGTTTAGAGTGAAATGAAAACATTCACAGCCAGTTTGGAACGAAATGGAACACTCATAACTTGTTTGGAATGAATTGGAAACATTTACAACTTGTTTGGGATGAAATAGCAATGTTCACAACTTGTTTGGAATGAAATGGAAACATTCACAACTTGTTTCAAACCAAAGGGAAACATTCACAACTTGTTTAGAATAAAATTGAAACATTCAAAACTTGTTTAGAATGAAATGTAAACATTAACAACTTGGTTATAATGAAATGGAAACATTTAGAACTTATTTAGAATGAAATGGAAACATTCAAAACATGTTTTGAATGATATGGAAACATTCATAACTTGTTTAGAATGAAATGGAAACATTCAAAACTTGTTTAGAATGAAATGGAAACATTCATAACTGGTTTGGAATGAAATGGAACATTCACAACTAGTTTGGAATGAAATGTAAACATTCAAAACTTGTTTGGAATGAAATGAAAACATTAACAACTTGTTTAGAATGGCATGGAAACATTCACAAACTGTTTAGAGCGAAATGGAAACATTGACAGTTAGTTTGGAACAAAATGCAACAGTCATAATTTGTTTGGAATGAAATGGAAACATTCACTCCTTGTTTGGGATGAAATGGAAACATTCACAACTTGTTTTGAATCAAAGGGAAATAGTCTCAACTTGTTTAAAATGAAAGTGAAACATTCAAAACTTATTTAGAATGAAATGGAAACTTGTTTACAATAAAATGGAAAGATTCACAACTTGTCTAGAATAAAATGGAAACACTCATAGCTTCTCTAGAATGAAATGGAAACATTCACAACAAGTTTAGAATCAATTAGAAACATTCACAACTTGTTTAGAGTGAAATGGAAACATTCACAGCTAGTTTTGAACGAAATGGAATACTCATAACTTGTTTGGAATGAAATGGAAACATTCACAACTTGTTTGGAATGAAATGCAAACATTCATAACTTGTATCGAATGAAATGGTAACATTAACAACTTGTTTAGAATGAAATGGAAACATTCCCAACTTGTTTAGAATGAAATGGAAACATTCATATCTAGTTTGGAATGAAATGGAACATTCACAACCTATTTGGAATGAAATGTAAACATTCACAACCTGTTAGTGATGAAATGGAAACATTCACAACGAGTTTCTACGAAATGGAACATTCCAACATCTTTGGAATGAAATGGAAACATTCACAACTTGTTTGGAATAAAATGAAAATATTCAAAACTTTTTTGGAATGAAATGAAAACATTCACAACTTGTTTAGAATGGCTTGGAAACATTTACAAATTGTTTAGAGTGAATTGGAAACATTTAGAACTAGTTTAGAATCAAATGGAAACATTCACAACTAGTTTTGAAGCAAATGGAACTTTCAAAACTTGTTCGGAATGAAATGGAAACATTCATAACTTGTTTGGGGTAAAATGGAAACAATCACAACTTGTTTAGAATGAACTTGAAACATTAAAAACTTGTTCTGAATGAAAAAGGAACATTCAAAACCTGTTTAGAATGAAATGGAAGCATTCATAACTTGTTTAAAATGAAATGGAAACATTCGTTACTAGTTTGGAATGAAATGGAACATTCACAACTTGTTTGGAATGAAATGTAAACATTCACAATCTGTTTGTGACGAAGTGGAACATTCACAACTTATGTAGAATGAAATGGATTTTGGAATTCTTGGCGCACCAAGATCATTTTAAGATAAGATTTGAGCTCATTGAGCTAACTCTAGCTTGAACAGCTATCTAAGGCAGCTAAAAGTAGCTCCCTTTAGNNNNTTAAGCGCGAATTTGCACTCCATTTGCTCCATTTTCTTGAGAGAAAATTGTTCTCCTCCTATTTCCTTTAGAGGCCGAAATATTAAACACTTCTTGATAGCATTGTGGGTGGATTTACATAGAGATTGTTCATCTCTATTTCAAGCTTCAAGGCGCTCCTCTAAAATCAAGTTCTCCCTTAAATTTTTTTTTTCGCTAAAGATAACCAAGAAGAAAGGTGCACATCTTTTCTTGGTTTAGTAGCATGTTAGGTTTCATTTTCGTATATTCTTAGTAGCATGCTAGGATTTATTTAACACAGCTTTGGAAGTGTTCCTTGAGTGAATAGACATGTATATTCGGCCATGATGTAGTTGGTGTGGTTATTGCACCATGAATGATGTCCTTTGACATCAAGAGACATGCATATTCGGCCATCAGGTGGTTAGGGTGGTTATTGCACCAAGAATGATGTCCTTTGACATCAAGAGACATGTATATTCCGCCATGAGTTGGTTATAGCACCAAGAGATGTCTCTTGACCAAAGGGACATGTCTTTTAGGCCACATGAAGTGTTCCTTGGCCAAAGAGGCATGTATTTTCGCCACCGTAGATGACCCTTGGCCAAAGGAAGTGCTCTTGGCTTAAAAGACACCTTTTTTGGTGTAAAGGTGTGCCTTTTGGTCATTTATAAATAACCTTTAGTGGCTGGCCATTTTAAGCACAAATTTGACATTCCATTTGCTCCATTTTTCTTGAGAGAAAAGTCTCCTCCTTTCTTTCTTTTAGTGGCCAAAATATTAGACACCATTTTAGAGCATTGTGGGTGGAATTACATTGATATTATTCATCTCAATTCAAGCTTCAAGGTGCCCCTCTAAGATAAAGTTCTCCCTCAAGTTTTTCACCAAAGATAACCAAGAAGAAAGGTGCACATTCTTTCTTGGTTTCGTAGCATGCTAGGTTTCAATTGTTTACATTTATATTCTTAGTAGCATGTTAGGATTTGTTTGACACAATATGTATAATTGACATACTATATAACATGTTATATCAAATGCATAAATTATGTTAAAGAATTAGAATTATGGATGCCTATACCCATGTTGAACTCAAATGAATAAATATGCATGTGGCATATACATGAGTAGATAACATAAAAGTATGTTATCATGAGATCCTAAAATCTTCAATTGGTATCAGAGCCTAGGTCATAACATGTATATGTTACATATAGTAAGCATGATTTAGGATCATACATATGTGTATGATTGTGATAAGGCTAATGAAGGATATGTGTATGAAGCAATGAAGGCATGTTTATGTATTTCTTATTGAATGCTATATGCATCTCTTTTGCCATATATGACCATGTTAGAAGTTGTTTTATACACATGTTGCTTTGTTGAGTCTTGTTGTGTAAATTGAACTAAAACATGTGAATTGCATCAATGTAGATGGCTTGTAAGAATATAGTTGCAGAATTAAACCGTGACCTCAAATTGGATGGTGAAAACTATTCAATTTGGCAACAGAAGGTTAAATTCATTTTAACTGAGCAAGATCCTCTTGATGTGCTCACTCAAGAGATCATGCCTCCTGCTGAGGGACAGGATAGGACTGCCTATGAGGCATTCCTAAAGAAGAACTCTACATGTAGAGTCACTCTCCTCTCCACTATGGTGGATGAGATTATGGTAAAATTCTCCATATTTGAGGGGGCCAAGGCCATATGGGACTCAGTTAAGGCCAAGTATGGAGATGCTTCTCCTAAGAAACAACGCTCAATGATTCTCAGGTTTAAGAATTATGTGAAGCGTGCTGATCACTCTATGAGTGGTCACTTGCGTGAAATGTCACGCATGATCCACCAACTCAAGACGGCTAGGCATGTGCTCACTAATGAGCAACAAGTGCAAGCAATAATCCGTTCCTTGCCCGATGAGGAATGGCAGTTGATGAAGGTCAACTTACGCCATAACCCTCAAATAATGTCATTTGATGACATTGCTCATCACCTCCTCCTTGAGGCTGAGGTGATGGCCCTCAAGGACCATTATAGGGCATATGTTGCCTCATCCTCTATCCAAAAGGGATGGAAGAAGAATGGTGGCAAAGGAGGGCTAGGGAAGGGCAAGGGAAAAGGTCTTGCTTCCAAGAAAAAGTTCAAAAAGAAGCGGGACATAAGCAAGCTGAAGTGCTTCAATTGTGGGCGTAAAGGACACTTTGCAAAAGATTGCAAGGGTCCACCCAAGGTACATACATCCCCTTCTACTTCCATTGTACATGTTGTGTCATGTACATTACTAACTGAGTGCAATTCTTTGTGGATTGTAGACTCGGGAGCAACAGACCATATAGCCCGGGAAAGGTCCTGGTTCGTGGCCTACAGGAAGCTTTCAAAAGGAGCTAAGCACGTTTCAGTGGGGAATGATGCCAGGCTGGAAGTGGAAGGCATAGGAACATGTAGAATTCCTATAGATATTGGATATTTGTATCTAATAGATGTATTGTATGTGCCAAACATTTGTAGAAATTTGATTTCTATAAGTTGTATGTTGAAGTACAATTATTGCTTTAAATTCTTTAATAATAAGGTGTCTATTATTAAAGATAATAAGATAGTATGCACTTGCTCGGTTAATAATGGGCTTTATGAGTTGAAGCCACCTGACCATTCTGTTGCAAGTCCTCGTTGCTATATGACAGAAGTCGCAAATGAAATGAGATGGCATGAGAGGTTGGGTCCTATTGGTCAAGATAGAATGGACAAGCTAGCCAAGAGTGGCTTGCTAGGTTCCTTGACCAAGGTTGTCCTTCCAAGTTGCCAATCATGCCTAGAGGGCAAAGCCACAAGAAAGCCTTTTGGCAAAGCAACTAGGAGAGGTGAGGCACTTAGTTTAGTTCACTCTGACCTGTGTGGGCCAATGAGGGTTGAATCTAGAAATGGATTTAAGTATTTCATCACATTCACAGATGATTATACTCGATTCACCCACATCTATTTACTCAGAAACAAGGCAGAGGCCTTGGCATGCTTTGAGAAGTATGTGCACTTGGTTGAGAACCAAGTAGGTAAGGAGGTTAAGTCCTTGAGGACAGATAGGGGTGGAGAGTATACATCAAATGCATTCAAAGCATTTTGTGACTTGAAGGGTATTGAGAGGGAGTTCATTCTTCTTGGAAACCCCAACAGAATGGAGTGTCTGAGAGGAAGAATAGAACTCTTATGGACATGGTACGTTCCATGATGGCAAAGCCCAACTTAGACATCACTTATTGGAGTGATGCACTGCTGTGTGCAGTTCATGTCCTTAACAGAGTACCCACCAAGAATGTGAACTCTTCTCCATATGAGTTATGGAAGAAGAAAATTCTTAACCTAAGCTATTTACGCCCTTGGGGTTTTTTAGCTTATGTTCACATAACGGACAACCCTTTGGGAAAGTTGGGTCCAAGAGGGAGGAGGTGTGCCTTCCTTGGTTATGCTGAACAATCTAGGGGTTATGTGTTCTTGGACATAAATCACAAAACTGGGAACGTCTTTGATGCAAGGAATGCTAGCTTTATGGAGGATGAGTTCCCCAAAGTTGGTGAGCGTGGTGACTTAACCTCATTAACCCAGATCCTAGATGAGGATCAACAAAGTGTCATAAGGACACCTGGGATACATGCAACTACTTTAGAGGGAGTACCTCAACCACATGGAGCAATGGCTCCAGAAACCCCTGTTGTTGTGGACGAACATGAGCAAGGCTTCCAAGAGGAAGGTTTTGTTCAAGAGGGAGTTGAGGATACTCAAGGGCAAGATTTTGGGCCTCAAGAGATGGAGCATGAGTTGCCTTAGCCTACATTGAGAAGATCAATGAGGAAATTTGGATCACCTAAAGAATGGTCGATCTTGGATAGTGAGACAAACTTGGTTGCATCTGAGATAGATGAGCCAAATAACATTAAATAGGCTCTTAAGTGTGCACAGAGGGAAGAGTGGCTAAATGCAATGAAGGATGAGTTGTATTCAATGCATCTCAATGGGGTTTGGGAGCTAAGTGATCTTCCTCTAGGCCGTAAGGCAATTGGGAACAAGTGGGTTCTCAAGATCAAGGTGAACTCTGATGGAAGTATCAAAAGATACAAGGCCCGTTTTGTGGCCAAGGGTTTTACACAGAAGGAGGGTGTTGATTTCAAACACACCTTCTCTCCGGTTGTAAAATTCACTTCCATCAGGATATTACTTGCCATCGTGGCAAATCTAGACCTAGAGTTACATCATATGGATGTAAAGACCGCCTTTCTCAATGGTGATTTAAGTGAGGAGATATATATGAGACAACCTGAGGGGTTTGTCCAAAAGGGTCAAGAGAACAACGTATGTAGACTAAAGAAGTCTATCTATGGTCGTAAGCAAGCTTCAAGACAGTGGTACTTGAAGTTTCACCATGCAATCATAAGCTATGGCTTTATGATGATGCATGAAGACCATTGTGTATACTTGTACTCTTCTGGGTCTAGCTTTGCAGTATTGACTCTATATGTAGATGATATACTGATTGCAAGTAATGGACTTGCATTGTTAAGTACCATCAATGGATGGTTGTCTTCCACCTTTGACATAAAGGACATGCGAGAGGCTACCTTTATTCTAAGGATTAAAATCCTAAGGGATAGAAAGGCAAGGCTATTGGCCCTTTTTCAAGAGCCTTATATTGATAAGATTCTTGCAAGGTTTAATTTAGCAAATGCAAAGCCCATGAGTACACCTCTTGCATATGATTGCAAGATTGGAGAGGACTTATGTCCTAAGACTCCAAAGAAGAAGGAAGAGATGGCTCGGGTCCCCTACCTAAGTGCCATTGGTAGCTTGATGTACGCCATGTTATGTACAAGGCCAGACATCAGCCAAGCGGTTGGACTTCTAGCATGATATTCTTCCAACCCTGGTCTGGAGCATTGGAAAAGTGTCAAGAGGATCCTAAGGTACCTCAAGGGTACTAAGGAATATTGGCTTTGTTACCAAGGTAAAGACCTTGGTTTACGTGGCTATTCTGATGCTGATTGGGGAGGAGATAGAGACTCCAGCAAGTCTACATCTGGTTATCTTTTCATGCTAAATGGTGGGGCTACTACTTGGTGTAGTAAGAAACAAACTTGTACAGCATTGTCCACAATGGAGGCTGAATTTGTTTCATGTGCCTCAGCTGTACAAGAAGCCCTTTGGCTAGGTTATTTCCTTAAAAATTTGGAGTCCANTTGAAATAAGTACTCAATGCTTAATACAATCATGGATTTCAAGGAGTTGAAATTCTAAGAAAGAGACTGATTGTGATTAAGAAGTGTATCATATGTCTAGGGTTTGAAAGGCATAACTTGATGTGTTCAAGCAAGCTTGATGTGTTTAAGCAACACACTTGAATTTGATATGTTCAAAGAAAGTTTGAAGAAGTTCAAGCTATGAAGAGAGGACAATCTTCTATTGAGGGTCTAACAACCTCAATAGAAGAGATTTAGTGTGTGTGCCTGAGGTCGCACCCACAACTCTATATATGTAGAAGTGTCTGGATTGTTGCAGCTGTAAGGATTAAGGAATTTGTTTTAAGTGGGAGCTGGAACTTTAAAAGCATCTTAGTGCGAGTGGGAGTTTCCTGGAATTCTTGGTGCACCAAGATCCTTTTAAGGTAGGATTTGAGCTCATTGCGCTAACTCTAGCTTGAACAGCTATCTAAGGTAGCGAGCTGAAGTCAAGCTACTTTGAGCTCATATAGCTGAAGTGAGCTGACTTGAGCTAAAGGGAGCTACTTCTAGCTGCCTTAGATAGCTGTTCAAGCTAGAGTTAGCTCAATGAGCTCAAATCCTACCTTAAAAGGATCTTGGTGCGCCAAGAATTCCAGCAATGGAAACATTCACAATTTGTTTGGAATGAAATAGAAACATCCACTACTTGTTTGGAATGAAATGAAAATATTCACAACCCATCTACAATGAAATGGAAACACTCACAACCAGTTTAGAGTAAAATGGAGACATTCACAACTTGTTAACAATCAAATGGAAACATTCACAAGTAGTTTCAAAATAAATGGAACATTCACAACTTGCTTGAAATGAAATGGAAACATTCATAACTTGTTTAGGATGAAATGGAGACCTTCACAACTTGTTTGGAATGATATGGAAACATTCAAAACTTGTTTAGAATAAAAGGGAAACATTCACAACTTGTTTAGAATGAAATGGGAACATTCACAACTGGTTTACAATGAAATCAAAACATTCAAAACTTGTTTAGAATGAAATGGAAACATTCACAACTTGTCTGGAATGAAATGGAAACATTCACAACTACTTCGGAACAAAATGGAACATTTTCAACTTGTTTGGAGTGAAATGAAAACATTCACAACCTATTTGTGATGAAATGGAAACAATCACAGCTTGTTTAGAATGAAATCGAAACATTCACAACTAGTTTGGAATGAAATGGATCATTCACAACTTCTTTGGATTGAAATGGAAATATTCGACACTTGTTTGGAAAGAGATGGAAACACTCAAAACTTGTTTTGAATAAAATGAAAACATTCGCAACTTGTCTACAATGAAATGTAAACATTAACATCTTGTTTAGAATGGACTGGAAACATTCATAAATTGTTTTGAATGAAATGGAAACAATCACAACTTGGTTAGAATGAATCAGAAACATTCATAACTTGTTTAGAATGTAATGGAAAGATTGACAACTTGTCTAGAGTGAAACGGAAACATTCACGGCTTGTCTAGAATGAAATGGAAACATTCACAACATCTTTAGAATCAAATGGAAACATTCACAACTTGTTTACAGTTAAATGGAAACATTCACAGCTAGTTTGGAACGAAATGGAACATTCATAACTTGTTTGGAATGAAATGGAAACATTTATAATTTGTTTCGAATGAAAGGGAAACATTCACAACTTATTTAAAATGAAGTTGAAACATTCAAAACTTGTTTATATTGAAATTGAAACATTCACAACTTGTTTAGAATAAAATGGAAACATTCACAAATATTTTAGAATGAAATGGAAACAGTCACAACTAGTTTGGAATGAAATGGAAACACTCACAACTTGTTTAGAATGAAATGGAAACATTCACAACTAGTTTAGAATGAAATCAAAACATTCACAACATATTTAGAATGAAGTGGAAACATTCACAACAAGTGCAGAAGAAAATGGAACATTTACAACTTGTTTAGAATGAAATAGAAATATTCCCAACTTGTTTTAAATGAAATGGAAACACTTACAACTAGTTTGGAACAAAATGGAAACTTTCACAACTTGTTTAGAATGAAATGGAAACATTCACAACTAGTTTTGAATGAAATGGAACGTTCACAACTTGTTTAGAATGAAATGGAAGCATGGACAACTAGTTTGGAAAGAAATGGAAACATTCACAACTTGTGTTGAATGAGAGGGAAACATTGAAAACTTGTTTTTTAATGAAATGGAAACATTAACAACTTGTTTAGAATGAAATGGAAACATTCACAACTTGTTTAGAATGAAGTTGAAATAGTCACAACTAGTTTGGAATGAAATGTAAACACTCACAATTTGTTTAGAATGAGATGGAAACATTCACAACTAGTTTAGAATGAAATAGAAACATTCAAAACTTATTCAGAATGAAATGGAAACATTCACAACTAGTTCGAAAGAAAATGGAACATTCACAACCTGTTTGGAATGAAATGGAAACTTTCACAACTTGTTTAGAATCAAATGGAAACATTCATAACTAGTTTAGAATAAAATAGAAATATTCACAACTAGTTTTTCAATCGAAATGGATCATTAACAACTTGTTTGGAATGAAATGGAACTATTCACAACCTGTTTGGAAAGAAATGGAAACTTTCACAACTTGTTTGGAATGAAATTGAAACTCTTACAACTTGCTTGGGATGAAATGGAAACATTCATAACTTGTGTGAATTGAAGTGGAAACATGTACAACTTGTTTGGGATGAAGTAGAAACATTCACAACTTGTTTGGAATGAATGGAAACATCCACAACTTGTTTGGAATGAAATCAAAATATTCACAACATGTTTACAATGAAATGGAAACATTCACAACTTGTTTAGAGTGAAATGGAAACGTTAACAACCTGTTTAGAATGAAGGTGACACATTCACAACTTGTTAATAATCAAATGTAAACATTCACAACTAGTTTAGAAGGAAATGGAACATTCAAAACCTGTTTGAAATAAAATGGAAACATTCACAAATTGTTCGGGATGAAATGGACACGTTCATAACATGCTTGTAATGATATGGAAAGATTCACAACTTGTTTGGAGTGAAAGGGAAACATTCTCAACTTGTTTCGAATGAAATTCAAACAATCAAAACTTGTGCAGAAAGAAATGGAAACATTCACAACTTGTTTAGAATGAAATGGAAACATTCACAACTTATTTACAATGAAATCGAAACATTCAAAACTTGTTTTTGAATGGAATCAAAACAATAACAACTTGTTTAGAATGAAATGGAAACATTCAGAAGTTGTTTAGAATGAAATGGAAACATTCATAACTAGTTTGGAATAAAACGGAGCATTTTCAACATGTTTGGAGTGAAATGGAAACATTCACAACTAGTTTGGCATGAAATGGAACATTCACAGGTTCTTGGGAATGAAATGAAAACACTCATAACTTGTTTTGAATGAAACCGAAACACTCAAAACTTGTTTTGAATGAAATGAAAACATTCGCAACTTGTCTACAATGAAATGGAAACATTCACAACTTGTTTAGAATGGACTGGAAACATTCAGAAATTGTTTAGAATGAAGTGCAAATATTCACAACTGGTTTAGAATCAAATTGAAACATTGACAACTAGTTTGAAATGAAATGGAACTTTCACAACTTGTTTGGAATGAAATGGAAACATTCACAACTTGTTTGGGATGAAATGGAAACATTCACATCTTGTTTGGAAGGAAATGGAACTTTCATAACTTGTTTGGAATGAAATGGAAACATTCACAACTTGTTTGGAATGAAATGGAAACATTCACAACTAGTTAAGAATCAAATGGGAACATTCACAACTAGTTTGGAAGGATATGGAACAATCATAACTTGTTTGGGATAAAATGGAAATATTAACAACTTGTTTGGAAAGATATGGAAACATTCACAACTTGTGTAAAATGAAAGGAAAACGTTTGCAACTTGTTTAGAATGAAATTGAAACATTCAAAACTTGTTTGGAAAGAAATGGAAACATTGACAACTTGTTTACAATGAAATTGAAACTTTCAAAACTTGTTTAGAATAAAATGGAAACATTCACAACTTGTTTAGAATGCAATGGAAACATTCATAACTTGTCTCGAATGAAATGGAAGTATTCACAACTTGTCTAGAATTAAAAAGAAATATTCATAACTTGTTTAGAATAAAATTGAAATATTCAAAACTTGTTTTGAATGAAAATGAAACATTCACAATTTGTTTAGAATGAAATGGAAGCACTCACAACTTGTTCAAAATGAAACGGAAGCACTCACAACTAGTTTGGAATGAAATGGAACATTCACAACTTGTTTGGAATGAAATGGAAACATTCATAACTTGTTTGGGATGAAATGGAAACATTCACAACCTCTTTCGAATGAAATGGAAACATTCACAACTTGTTTGGAATGAAATGGAACAATCACAACTTCTTTAGGATGAAATTGAAACATTCACAACTTGTTTACAAAGAAATCGAAACATTAAAAACTTGTTTTGAATGAAATTGAAACATCCACAACTTGTTTAGAATGAAATGGAAACATGCACAACTTGTTTAGACTGAAATGGAAACATTCAAAACTTGTCTCGAATGAAATCGAAACATTCACAACTTGTTAGAATGAAATCGGAACATACATAACTTGATTAGAATGAAATGGATGAAGTTTTCAGGATCTTATGATAACATACTTTTATGTTATCTACTTATGTATATGCCACATGCATATTTGTTCATTTGAATTCAACATGGATATAGGCATGCATAACATATTATATAACATATCAAGATCACATACATGTTGTGTTAAATAAATCCTAGCATGTTACTAAGAACATACATAAGAAATGAAACCTAACATGCTACTAAACCAAGAAAAGATGTGCACCTTTCTTCTTGGTTATCTTTGGCAAAAACTTGAAGGAGAACTTGATCTTAGAGGAGCACCTTGAAGCTTGAAATAGAGATGAACAATCTCTATGTAAATCCACCCACAATGCTCTCAAAAAGTGTTTAATATTTCGGCCTCTAAAGGAAATAGGAGGAGAATAATTTTCTCTCAAGAAAATGGAGCAAATGGAGTGCCAAATTCGTGCTTAAAATGGCTNGAGCTAAAGGGAGCTACTTTTAGCTACCTTAGATAGCTGTTCAGGCTAGAGTTAGCTCAATGAGATCAAATCCTATCTTAAAAGGATCTTGGTGCACCAAGAATTCGCACTAAGATGCTTTTAAGCTTCCAGCTCCCACTCAAAACAAACTCCTTAATCTTAATAGCCGAAATGATCTAAACACTTCTACATATATAGAGTTGTGGTTGCGACCTCAGGCACACAAACTAAGTCTCTTCCATTGAGGTTGTTAGACTCTCAATAGAAGATTGTCCTCTCCTCATAGTTTAAACTTCTTGAAACTTTCCTTTGAACACATCAAATTCAAGTTATGCCTTTCAGACCCCAGACATATGATACACTTCTTAATCACAATCAGTCTATTTCT